>JAQFZW010000044.1:0-146054 GCA_034687055.1 Heteromurus nitidus | reverse complement strand
TCCAAATCCATACTTAACAGAGCAAAATCCAGAATCCATAATCCACCACTCAAAAATGTTGGATTTCCTACCTCTGCACATATCGTTTAATTAAAATTAAATTAATGTATAGCCGAGCTTAAGCACCCCTCCAACAGAAACTGGCTAATTCATCTGCACTACGTCCGGAGAGAGTTTAACACTTGCAAACAGGTCATATTCGAGGAGCTGGTCAGACTAAATGGACAGTCCGAATATGCAAATTATATCCTAGTGAGTACTGCAAATATTTTTGTTAGACTAATTAGGGTACTAATTATGCTTCCCAATAATCCTTTATAAATGATGAAAATCTGATTCAGATTCTGGTACTCTGTTAATAAATAGGCATTAATATATCGAAGCGAAGGTAAAATGCAGGAATCTCTGGACAAACTTCAAATGTGTCACGAACTTGAGCCAACAAATGCGAATACAGTTCGTCAAATTGCACGGTCATTGTAAGTAAAAATAAGATATCAAAATTTGTAAACCGTGATGATGATTCTTATAAAACTTACTGTAGCTTTCCATAAATTCAAAGATTTCTCCTTGGAAGGCACAAATTGGCCATTGACGCGTACCAAAAAGCTCAAGTACTGAATGAAGACTCGGACGCAGAAACGCATTACAACATGGGCATGTGCTTTCTCTTCATGCTGGACCTGGACAAGGCAAAAGAGCACATGAATCTCTCCCTCCAGTCCCGTGTCACACACAAAGCTTTCGAATCAATGGCACAAATTGCCATTGCGAGAAGTAATATTCAGGAAGCTATCGCGATTTATGAGAAGGCAGCAAGGTTAGTAAATCGCAGGAGAATTCACTGTCCGACTACAAAAGTGAATAAGTTTTGATAGAATCGTCCTATTTTCCAGAGTATTTCCAGAAAACGCAGACGTTTTGGGGAATCTCGGAGTGCTGTATATGAAATCTGGTCGGGATGACGTTGGATTCTCCCGTCTCGGATCAGCAATCGCCTTTGATCCATGGAATTCAAGAGCGACAGTGGCAATAGCTTCAATGTTGCAGGTTTGAAATTGTGGATGGGGATGGGGATCCATGTACCAGAGTTTTGTCTGATTGTGAGTAATATTTTGTTCTGTAATTAGACATACGATGACTACGACCAGGCTCTTGCAAAATACAAAATTGTGATGCAAACAATGCCCGACTCAGCATCAGTTTGGAATAATGTCGGCATGTGTTTCTTCGGGAAAAAGAAATACGTCGCGGTTAGTTAAAAACTTTTTCTGTCATTATTCGTCAAAGTGCTTGAAAGGTAGGTAAATATTTTCTTTTCCAAAGGCCATAAGTTGCCTAAAACGAGCCTACTACCTGTCCCCTTTTGACTGGAAAATCCTTCACAATTTGGGTCTCCTCCACTTGCATATGCAGCAGTATGCGTCAGCTTTCCACTTTTTAACTGCGTCGATCAACCTGAAGCCGGACCAGAGTCATACATTCATGCTTTTGGCAGGTGTGCAAAAAATGCATTACAACTTTATAGCATTTTTATGCTCTTATTGACTATCATGATTCATTCATTCAAATAAAATTAACAGTTGCAATTAGCCATTTGGACGACATGGAGTATGCTCAACACGCTTACGAGCAAGCGGTCCGCTTGAACGCGGAGAACATCACAACGGATCCTGTTAATTTGATGCTCAACTACTCCGTCTCCCTCTTCAATCACAAGCGCTTTTCAGACTCGCACGTCAAACTTGTCGAAGTGTGCAAAATGATTGAGACCGGAAGCACTGGGAGCATTACTGTTGAAGAAGATGTACGATGTCCAAACTCTTGCTGAATTCATTTACGCATTTACGATGCTGAACACTTGACAGAACTTAAGACAGCTAAAGACATGTTTAGCCGATGCTAAAACCATTTTATTCTTTTCAGAGCAAGGAAATTTATCACCGTGTTAAAACAGCTTTGCAGCTAATGGAGTACACATTTCCGGACGAGAACGAGCAGAAAATTCGCCCAGCGACAACAAATCGTGCTCCGTCCTCGCAAGCCCATAACAGAAAGAAAATTACAACACAACAATCAGTGGACCTACAAGCGCTAAATGAGTTGGACAAAGATTTGGTTTGAGCCATTTAAGTGCAAAATAAAAGTTTATTACTGGCATTCGCAAATCGCAACATTATTGCTTCGTTCTTATTTTTGTACCCACAATGATGGGTAGGTAGCATACATACATGAATATAACTATATTATATATCATTTTATTACGCTGTATTTCATGTATGTTTCTAGTTTAAATAACTTATCTCGATTACACATATTCAAGATAACTTGAAAATTATTTTGTGAAATTGTTTTGGAAGTAGCACTTAACGCCGATTTTATTTTAATTCTTCGTAGCCTCACCAATTTTTTCAGAAGATGGAAACACCGGACCTAACTAGAACGAAGTTGCATTTAGAAAAGATAGGTCAGATAGTTTAATTTAATAAGATAGTGGGAAAGGAATATTCGTTGAAGAGTGGGAATGCGTCGAGCCTTTCCTCAGTGGCCGTAAACCACCCCTCCCGTACCCATCATCTACTTCGGGTGATGGCCCACCCCTCCCCAAAAAGTACCTTTGAGGACTGCTTGCCCTCTGATGTTCCTCCAAATTCTCCTCACTGCTCGACTTATTCATTCTGGACAAAACTCGCCGGTTGATGGGACCCTGCTTTTGGCTTGCCTTTCTGTAATCGGTGTACTTCGTGGTTCGTGGTATGGCGGACGGTGTATTCGAAGTCGAACCCAATGGCGGAAAGTATTGCTGTTGATTATGATAGCCATACGAAGACGATTTTTGGCTACGATGCGTAGGACTCCCTCGTCTCGAGTAAGAGTGCTTTCCCTTTTCTGGTGGAGTCGTTGACATTCTCTCGCTTGAGCTTGGGGAATGGGAGTTATTATTGATGGTGTGGGTGTGCTGAGCAGGAGAGATTTTCGGTTTCGTGCCGTTGGTTAACGGAGGGAGGAAGGCTTGATGATGGTTGCGATCAGTATCATTTGTAGCATTCCCGTCGGGAGCACTACTGTTTCCTAATGCCTTGCTTTGATATGATGAGCCGGAAATAGCTGCAAAACAGATATAAAAAAGAGAATGGGGCAATTAAGGTAATTGCATCGATCACATATATTTTTTCACTGACAAAAAAATGATGTCATCAACCGTCATCACTGGAATAGTAAAGTGTTTTCCCCATACCATTAAGGAAATGTCTTTGTCGGTGAATAATCGCTTCGCCCAAGGCCTTCTGCCGAAGACACCGGAGTAACAAACTTCCCCGTCTTTTCAATTCTGCCTCAATTTCAACAGACACTTTTGCCAGTTGGTCTTGCTGAAGTTTGCATAATAGGCTGAGCACCTCCCTCTGCAATTCTGGAAGGTAATGGGCAGCTTCCTCTTCCATTTGTGCGATTCTGTCACGAACCATAATCAGCTTGTTCTCAGCACCGGAGCGCATTTGAAGGAGGCGATCCTGCTCCTGGCGGACTTGTTTCAGCTCACTCATCACACTCTGGATTTCGGAGCTGCCCATCAGTTGTTCCGTCTCTTCAGAGGAGACTTCCTCCCCGTCCGAGTTGATATTGCCAGTCTTGAGATTCTCCCAGTCGAGGACCATCAGCCGAAGAATTTCGCAGTCGAGGGCGGACTGGAGCATGGCTCCATCCAACTTGAGGAGGTCGTTCCTTAACCTAAATTCCTCATCAAAGAGATGAGTAATCTCAGACTTTAATGCTCGAAGTTCAGGTCGCTCTCGTTTGGGCGGACCGCCGACACTCTCGTAGTCTTCGAGGTGTTGTTGGTACGTTCCTTTGGAGTGGGAGGAAGATGAAGGGGAAGTTACGTCTTGGTTGGGGAGGTCTTTTGTGTTCGAGCGGAGTTTCGTTTGCAGCCTTTTCACCTCGTTGCGAAGCTCTTGGATCATCATTGAGGTTTCTGCGTGATGGCCGGGATACACGAACTTGCGGACACGGTTGGAGATGGTTCGTGCTCGTTGCGCGTACAAAAGAGTATTTCGAGTTTCGTCTCGCTGGAGAAAGGAGGGCGACACGTGAGCGATCATTGCCGTTTTAGAGGGTCCACCAAGGGCAGCCTAAATAAAGGAAAAACCACAAAACGTTCTAGTAAAATACTTTGAAAATTGACTGGAAATTGGAGCGAAAAAATCAAGAATGAGAGCAATGAATTGCATGCATGTGGTAATCAAATTGTATTTTTTCAAAGAAAAAGCACTGCAGTTTCTTCCCATTTTGTCACGCAAGAATGGCATCATCTTAATCCTCGGTCAGTTTTTACTAAAACTGCTGAAGTTTATTTTATTAGCACGCACTTAAGAAGTCGAAATTAAAAGGAGGGTACATATTGGCATCATAGTTCCATGTCTCGTGCAACATGCGACAACAATCTCTCCAGAAGTAACTAATATTCACTTTCACACAATAACCCCTTTTCAATGTAGTCGATTTATTGCATTAACGGACTCAGCAATTCACCTAAGAAGATCCGAAGTAAAATCTCAGAAATTAAATTTCAGATTGGGGCTGCTTGAGACGTGAAGACTCTCTACTCTGAACTTTCAGTTTTCTCCTAACGGGCTGCACTATTGCAATTGAGTCTCAATTTGACAAACACAAGCGTTAGAACTAGAGTAAACCAAAAGATCGTAATTACAACTGGCGTTTTAGCTAAAGTATAGTAATTTTCCATGGAAGAGAATACGACGTTGGATGTTTTGCCAAATTCAGTTTCCCATATTTATCATTCATTGAATTCATTCATGATTACTTCACGTACATAAGATTAACCGTGCAAAAGACTATCGTTTGTTTCTGAAAGTGTTAGTACATTGCAGGATATTAAAAGCGATTCCCATTCATTGGCCTTTGAACAAGCAAACTAGGAGGATTTTAGTAGTGATTTGGGTGGGACACTAAAATTTCCCTAGAAAATTGGAATGTCAAGTCAGAAGGCAAGAGACGAAGTCCGAAATTGACGACGACACGCAACCTAGCAGTCATCATTTCAGCAGCATCGATGAAAATCATGACGGCGATGAGAACTCTAAATGATGTGTATATGAGCATATCAAATATAGCCATAACATAATTTTTTAGCGGCTGTCGGTATTCTTCTCGAATTCGAATATTATATGAAGTTAGATTGATGAAAATGTTTGATTTAAATGCACTAGTCAATTTGAGATATTGACTTTGGCACATTTTGTAAATAGGTTCTGCCCGCATTCATTCTATATGTATGTCAACAACATGATGAACGCTATTACACTTTCCCATTTCACTTCAATTTCAAGTCGGCAGACCCACAATCCTTCGGAGATACCTGAAAGAGGAGAAATTATACGTGTTTTTGTGCATACAAGAGCAGTGCGAAGCCCAGAAACAATTTTAAGGAGTAAACTGTCAATGAACAGTGCTGTTGCATGCGTGTCAAGTGAATTCAAGGTAAAACATGAGAAATGAAAAGTGTTGTGTGAAATCTAATAGATTTATCACTTTCTCCCCCAACCTCAGCAGCAATAAAATATCTCGCGTGTACCTTCAGAAGACGAGTGAGCTTGGAATCCCTGTAATTAATGTATTTTTCTCCAGCTCCGGAAGCCAAGGCGGTGATGCAGTTGCCGAGCGCAAGAAGAGATCGATTTATGTGACCTCCTTCGCGGAGTCTTATTCCAGAATTCTAATTGCGCAATAAAATAATAAATGTACACATTTGAGTTTAGTATGCATTTTAAACCTGCCTCAGAAATGCATTTTTACTTGCATCAATTAACCACCTTCGTCTGTGACGCTCTTTCACTCCCAGCCAAGTCAATTAAATACAACTTCCCATCCAAAATATCTCCAGTCTTTATCGAAACCTGTCTCACAGTGACCATCAGAACGGCATGACTCCTCGACGAAGTCGTATTCGCCGCTGTAGCCTCCATCGTTCGAGCCTTGTTTCCTTTCTGAAGTAGGCTCAGCACCTGAGTCATCATCCATGCAAAAAAACATGTGTGCAAATAATATTATTAACCGCGTTCCATTTCGCTCACCTACTCGACCTTATTTGCATAATGACATTATGGATACTGATATTGAGCTCATAAATATGCATATCTGCTTCACCTCATTTGCTGAAGTTGCTTTCACTTCCGAAAGGCCGGCCACGTGAACTTGTTCCCTGTCCTCCCTAAGCTCGAGATGAACTCCTGTGCTCGGGCTGAGTAAGTCTCGGATTTGCTCATTGTAAATCTCCAGATAACTCAGGTACACCTGCCATGTGACAAAACACATCACACTCATCTTGTCTCATCGTTCATTAAAGCTATAAAAGCTGACAGAGACATCTGCCTACCTCCGCGTTGCTTCCATATTCCGTAACTCCGTTTCCACAAAGGCGAAATATGTCCGCGACAGCTCTCGCCATCACACCGGGGTTTCCTGGTGTCCCGACCATCGTATGAGTTTTGCCCTTGAATAAAAGGTTATCGAGAAGAACACATGATCACGTGATATGTCACTGGTCAAGATTTATAATTCATTTCATCCTCTTGCGGCTAATTTATTTACCGCTCCGGTTGCGCCGTAGGCGAACACAGTTGCGTAGAATCCTTCGAGCACTGAGCGGACTAGTGGAGCTGCAGTGTTCTCGTAGACCTCATCTTGCAAAGCGGACTCGTCAAAAACTCCGTCGAATTCGTAGAGCTTTCCTTCGACAAGTTGCGGGTACTTTTGGGGACTGAAACCTCCTCCACCACTGTTCCCATTGTGCATTTGAGAATGATGAGCTGGATAATGATTTTTACGACTGGAGCGAGTTGTCGAGTGAATGCTCCCTCGACTTCGAGTCACGTCCAGGGGGTCATTTTTCTCTGTAGGCTCCATAAAAGCCAGAGTCTGTAAATAAAAATGTTATCAATTCCATTTATCTTTGGGCAGAGGAATGGGGAAAGACGCATTTCTCATGTCTCTTCATTTACGTGTGAAATAAGAAGATAACGAATGGTTCTCCTTATTTCTCACACTTTCTCCTCAAATTTCATTACACTACCTGCGGAGTTGTAACCTTCAAAAGGCGAAGGACAAAAATCAATGGAAGATACTTTCACACCCAGACAAACATTAAGACCACTCCAACTGTGCATGCCACGGCCACCATGTTTCATCCTATCTTTTCAGAGCATTCGTAGAAAAGCAATGCGTAATTTGTTGTGTGTTTCAACACCATTATCATTGGGAATCCTATTGGGCATTTTAACTCACAGCCCAAGACAATTTCCCTGTCGCTTTCAGAAGGTGTAACATCATCATTCATTTCAGCCACATGTGGCATTGGTGTTTCGCTGCATTGTACATAGATAAAAGGTATATAGTTTTCACTCGCAATTCCAATTGTCTCATAATATTCTTTCAGTTGGTGCCTATGCGTTAAATAAATCCCTGGATATTTATAATGGTATATTTGCATGTACATGTGTTTCTAATCGTAAATTTTGTGCCTCTCAATGCCAATGTCATCTGAAGGGCAGAGTGCAGATTTGCAAATTGTACCGGACTCTAGACAGTCTTCCGTCCGCAGGTACAAGGAGGAATGCTCAGTTTGGCGAACTTATTGGATGAAATGACTGGACTGGAAGTTTGTGCATTCTCATTGTTTACATAAGGACAAGAAAGTTGGACTTGAGGAAGGGATGGCACAGAACAACTTTGGAATCCGGTTCCACTATAATACTATAGATGTTATAAGGCATAAACTTCCGTTAAAATATTGTAGCAACTGCATGCTCGCAATTGTACGAATCATATATGTATATGGATAGTTTTTTTCCGTGATGAGCTTACAAATGTAAAAGCTTCCTGAGAGATGTGTGCCTATGTGCCTGACTTTACACGGATGACGACAGAAAGCCTATTATTAATGTACGAGGGTTGTACGTATGTGTGCACATGTTTTATGTACGTGAGCATTATTAGCAAAAATCTACTGGGAAATAATTTGTCTGATTTGTCAATGGCACGATATAATCTTTTCTGACGAGTCCTTTTGTACAAATTCTATGTACTTTCTTGTGAACTTGTCAGTCGCTGTTTATTTGCTTCAGTAGGACTTGCCCAATCGTTTACAGATGGGCGAGTTGGTATTTCCTAATGCCTGGTTTGTATTTGTGCATTGCTACATCGTAGAAATTTCATTTCAGCAGAAGATAAACAGTAGGTGGACATTCTTTAGGATATAATATGTATCTCCGCCCGCCCCAAGTTCGCAATAAAATATTATTTTGATTGGATTAAGTGCGTAATAAAAGTTCGATCCTTGAGCACACTTGGGTACACAGCACAGTATAACCTTTAAAATCGACTATTCATTCAATTCAACAATAATTTTAAATCCTAACATCGTTGTTTAAAAATTGACGTTGAATACGGATTCTTGGTTGTCCAACAACTTCATAATCTTGTACATAATTCCCATTAATTATTGTACAGTCCGAAAGTGACAATATCATCTTGAATATGACATGTCTTATTTCAGTAATTGTACGTCTATAAATGATATATACGATTCACTTTTAAAGAAAATGTAATTGAAATTCTTGTGACTATTTCTCATAAGTGTTAAGATTCATATACCCAAACGCAGGCTAGGAGAGAGATACGAGTGAGCAATCAAGCGGAAAAGTAGGCTTATAAAAATGGAGAGGACACCAAGTGCCATCATCATTATGACCAGCTACGTTTAAAATGTCGTTTAGCACACATGCTTTATTATTGTGAGCCTATGTACCTACTAAAACATCATATCATCAGCATACACTTTCTCAACACAAATTACATGTCCAAATGCGGAAAGTGTCGAAGGTGATGTTTCTCCACGTCATAGACACATACGCCCGTCGTAACTCATAAAAGTACATACATATTTCTACTTGCAAGTTCATTATCAATTTATAACTGAGCACAACAGCAGGCCGGAGGTTCAACCACCACATGTGCAGTCGTATAGTCCTCGATTATCTTGTCAAACAGGCTCGAACAAAAAACATAATGGAGAAAGTCGGTGAAATTGGCGGACGTGTCGGGAACGGGAGAAAGTATACAATGTACTTCGCACATTATGTTTGTTAGTACAACATATATTTAGGCACATATGTACTTATCACAACTTGCACATCTTCATATTAAAAACGACAGGCCTAATAAATTATTTATGTGGACGCTCACTACAATATAACAAATGGGGCGTTGTTTTTAATGGTAATTTTGATAATATTCAAGATTATATCTTTGCTGACGCATGAAAATTGACAAATTGTGCCGGTGAAAGTATTGTCGGATTGTTCGTAAAGGTTCTGCAGGATGTTTTGGAATAACGTATGATCACAAAACACGAAGTAGCCTTCGGAGAAAGTTCTTTGTCTGATTTACAACCTCCAGCCGCAGAAGGCAGCTCCCACAGTGAATTGACACAACTGAATTAATTGTATTGATTCGCCGATCATTGCACCATAACACATAAATCATTAGCGCCAGCTCCAGAAGGCCAGACCAAGTGCTATAAAGTGCCTCATTCTCATTGCCTTTTAAAGGCAAGAGCTTATTTTATTAGACATCAAACATTTTCTTGGTCTTGGTAATAATGAAAGGATGCTTAGGTGTGAAATGTATGTGGAAGCCACTCCCGATGTTCTTGCCCAATGCCCACCTATCACAGTTCCACACTGGTCAAATCTTTATAGATTCCTCGTCACCGGTTACACAATACAGGCACGATGAAACACCAGTTTGCTTTTAGCTTAGCACGCATCTTTATTGTAATTTATATCGTAATCGTGGCATACAAAATCGGAATTTGGCAAATTGGTCACTTATTGTGTAATAATGTCAAGCTGCGCATTCCAAAGATGATATTGAAAAGCCTTGAACCAAATTTTTTCAAGAAACTTTCTCCGTCAACGAATAAATGTGAGGATTACAAAGTTGGGACATGTGTGTGCGCTAAATACTTCTGTGCTAAACTTGAAATATATTTTACGGTTATGATTACGATGTTACTATAAATTCCTGTAAATGATGACAAGGCTAATGTTATTTCTACTTTCCATGGGCCCTTTCTAATTGGGAACACTTTTGGCATACCATACGTATGGCAATAGAGAGTACACGTGCAGTGGAATATCAATTTTAGTTTGGGCTGGAAAAAATGTGTACTAAATATCTTTGTTGTGCCAATACAAGTGACATTGGCACTAGCGGTCATGAAATAGTTACGATTTTATTTTGTGCATTCCATTAGAAACATCAATCAAATGCACATTTCACCTGAATACCGAAAACAAATTCAGTGTCATTAAATTCGGATCAAGTGGCAAGATTTTTTGGAGTAGAACAACTAATTTCTGTGCTATCAGAAAATAGGTTAAGGTTCAGGAAACAAAGTGAGCATGTTAACGTGGCAGATTTATTACTTTTCGCTTCGAGTATTAAAATGATTTCGACTGGTTTTAAAACTAATTCATAAACATAAATATGAGCGAAATATGTGTACCTTTGAGTTCATCACTGTGACCGCACGAACTCCATCACCGATAGGCTCCATTGGTCTGACTCTGACGAAGACCTACAAGAATAATTACAATTTGTGATCGTTGGCTAATCTGATAAGCAAAGAACTCCTCGACAAACAAGAGCCGCTGCGAAGGGCATACATTAAGATATCTTATAATATATTTGTGACATTTTATCGTGTTTTTACCATCAGTCTTTCATTGTGCGTCCCATTCGACGACTCCTTCGTTATCATTTTCCTCATGTCAAAACAATGAGTTGGTTTGGCATTAACAATTCATTGAGATAATTTCGTCGTTGGGTAAGGCCTCCGCAGAGGATTTAATCTCAACAACGAGGAGACGGGGATAATGTTGTAAACATCATAAATAGTAGGGAATTTTACATACGCACTGGCAAATAATTTCCATCCATCCCATAACTGGAAACTAAAAACTCAATCAGTCCGAGTCAGAAACTTGCACAAACATGATATGTATCACAACATTTTCTTTACATGTCAGTGAACAAACTCATAAAACAACTACGTTTACTGAATTTTCTCCGATTACCAGAATTCGCCAATGTATTGCAATTATCAGTCGTATTGGCTAGGCTAGACTTTTTTCATATGCACAAAACCCACTTCCGCAGCAGTTTTTTTTAAAGCGCAGTTAAAACCAAAGTCTATAATTGTCCTTTTACATGAGTCGAACGTTTGCAATGTCATTCACACGCAACACTTTTACACTTGTTCTTGTGCAAGAAACACAAAATTGAAACACACTCATCCTCAGAATAGCACTTCCAGCTCAAGAGGATAGTCCATAAAAAGCTTGTTTTTCTTCCGGTAAAAGTAACGTTGTCACTCGTCCACTTCCACCTCCACTGCCACAACACAGCTCGCTCTTTCCTTGTTCCTGCTCCTCAATCTTCAGACTGAATTATGAAGCCGTCGAGTTCTTCGAAGGGAAAGCTTTTATGTTTCAGCACAATACAAAAATCCCCATTCTTGTCCAGGAGTCCATAGCTGAATAGCCACAGGGAAACCCTGAAACCATGATTCGCCTGCTCGCTTTAGTGCCAACTGATAAACTGGAGACTTTTCCAGCTTTCACTCGCCACATATATGCAACGCTTGCCAATTACAGATATAGGCTTTTAGATGCAAACCGATAGATTCTGTTCTGAGCGAGTGGCATTCGATTGCGATTGTGTGCGAGCTAAAGAAGCAAAATAAAGTATATGTGAATTGGACTTTCTCTCGCATTATTCATTCGCCTTCCTTTCTACGAACATAAAAACATGTAAATGCAAGTTTTATATAGGCACTGGTACGGTATGACACTTGCACATGTCTCAACAAAAAAGTTGGATGTGGATGTAGATATAAGGGACAATCTGGCTCGGACTCATTATCGGTAATATTGTAATATCCATATAATGCCTCTTGATTCTCGATTTAGCCAGTGGTTCTATCACATTACTTATTTAGTATGGCTCCTATTGGGACACTGGTCGTGATGATGGACATACGGTACGATGACATTATATGCCAACAATGATGTATGGCGATTTTGGGGAAATATGTGGCTTGTGAAGAAAAGAGAAAGTGGAACTTTTCCTTGAGTTCGTGTAGGAAAGAACTTCGTGTGAAAGTACATTGAGACAAGGATGGCCAAGCTGAGGTCACTTTCTAGATTCAAGACATGTACGGGTGTTGGCGACAAGAGACACATTTTTTTGCGTAGAGAAGAGAACAATTGCAATACTCTGACAAATAAAATACACATATTATTCATGATTCTGCAATTGCGGCATATTATTATTAAAAACTGGACATTAATTTATCCAAGCTCACTGGAAATAACATCTGGAGAAGCAATGTAGGGGTCTTGACTTGAATGTAAAATGTAACGGAGGTTTCATACTAACAGCGGAGTTGAAATTGAGTTGTTATATGATTTCGATATGTTTGATACAAATACCAGTGTCGTGGAGAAATGCGGAGTAGTGATGTGGTACGTAGATATCTATTTGACTAACAAAGGCGTAGAGGACGGAAAGGTATTGCCTGATTACCTCCATACAGTAAATAGCCAATAAAAGAATGATTTGGATAGGGAGGAGTGCGAGTGATCATGAAATTGCACGCGAAGCAGTGCTGTTTAAAACAGCTTGCTGTAAATGTTGAACAAGACACGCTTCAAGGTCATATATTTCTCCACATTAATCGATTAATGCTCCGATGCCATATCTATCTAAATATACATAAAGTCTATCTAATGTATAGCGTGAAATGATGACTATATCACCACTGTTGCAAGCATTGATGCACCAGTAGCCAGAACTATTTTCAGAACGCATGTACCCCTTGGTAGTTACTTGTTACTTTATTCTGATTGTGCGTTAGGCAATATTGAAGCCAAGGTATCATGTACAAAAGTCATCGTACATGCTGCCAAGTTGTATTTTATGGAATCTACTAAATTATTTCTAATATTACCTAAACAAGTAATTCTAGTACAAACATGTGCGCAAAAATGAAAAAACATGGTTTCACTACATGACATGACATTCGTCGTTCTCATGAAAAATATTTAGTCTTTATTTCAACAAAGAATAAGAATAGCATGCCTCCTACTTACAGCAACAAAGAGTTGATCAGTATTTATAATATGATTAGAACATCATCCAAAACACATTTTAATAGTTTGATATTTCGAATTCTGACCTTGGTACGATATGCTTGAAATGAATTAAATTTTGATTTAGTCAAAACGATAAACAATTTAGAATAAGCTAATTCATTCAAAGGTTCAGGTTTATGATTTTTAACAAAAGGAAACTTGTTAGTCCACATTCTTGCTTTGTACATAATATATAATATATTAACAAGTATCTAAAGTTCCTCTTAATCGAAAATTATCAAATCTATGGAGTATATTGGTTTAAACTCTCCTAATTTTTAAATTCAGCACACAAAGTTCACTTCATTTTATTCTTACAAAGTTAGCTATGAAAAGCTATTTCAATGCCTTAAGAAACGCAGTCATTCTACACAAAACACAACTTCAAACCTTCGACGATGGAAATTTGATTTAATTCTCATATAGTTATTGAGTTCCTGTTGATAGTAGGGCGAGGAGTCCACCAGCAGCGGCGACGGACAGAACGTAATTTCTGGCGAACAAAAGACATTCAATAATTGAAGATAAGAATAATATTTACCGATATATGTCGGTTTTAAGGCAATCTAACATTGAAATTGATTTCAGTTTGTATACTTACACTGCAGGAGAAAAAGAACGAAGAATGTAGAAGCTGGCAAAGATGATAAGGGCCAAGAAGAGGGCATTATTGTAGAAAATGGAGAAGGTGGTGGCTTCGTAGTCAGCAACTTCATTCTTCTTCCACAGAATTCTGAGAATCAAGAAAAACGCACGAAATTATAATTACAGTAGCTCCAAGTAATTTATTTCTTAATTCTCATTTCTGCATTAAACTTACCGTTCATCCTTCTCCTTCTTGCTCATTTTCTTGTCATCAGCCAAACGCTTGTTCATTTCGAGTGTAACAGCCTCCTCACGTTTAACAGCTACCTTATGCTTCAGGGAAAACTTGGTGTTCCTGTAGGCAAACGCCATCAGCCAGGTTGACAAACATGTGACGAGAAGGAAAACTGGAGAGGATGTCACAATATCCATAAGATGAATTCTCCAGAACAGCCCTGTATTAATAAATATTGATAGTACACAAATAAATTCTCAATTAATTCCAACTGACGACCGTACATTAAATCATATAATTTGTAAAAATACAAACAATTAATCAATTTTACGAACATATGGGAATGGCAGAAACGATGAAAGCGTTTCCATAAAAGAGCGCGTTCGACTTGGTGGAAACATTCCTGCTGAAATCTTGGAGTAGCAGCTCCTCCTCCCTTGTGAATTGCTTTTGTTTGCTAGACATGATTGGTGGTGGTTATCCTTTCTTAAATTCTACTAAATCAACCGGTAGCCGAATACCTGCAAACTTAAAATTTGCTAACTTCTCAGTAAATGCACTCAGCTTATATCTTGAAGACAGTTATCGCAGCTGTTGTCCTTTTCTCTAATGAAAAAATAAATGAGATCACTACACCGAAGCAGAATTAGAAGTGAACTGAAGAGGAGAGAGAGCACCTTCACATTCGCACAAAATATGAAATGTGCACCGAAATGTACACAAGCAGGTGGAGGTGGACAACTGTGTAACTTGGTATATATTCTTCCTTCACGTCAAATATTTGTTGGATTGTTTTGCTCAAGTGAATGCATCATGTTGGCGAGTCAAAGTTTCGCAGGTCTGCGATGGTAAGCCGGTGTTGGTGATGAGGTGGCAGCCAAGTTGTTGACACTTGGCAATGGCGAGCTTCCCATTGCTCAGCTGCCCCGTTCATGAAGCCAGAGCGGGGATTTCATCAACACAACTTCTCTTCAATAAAAAACAAATGCACATGTTGCATTGCATGGATCATCTGTGAAAACACCTGAGCTTGCTCCAAACCACTGAAAACACCGAAAGTTGACTAGTAATTTTTGATAACCGATGAAATGTTGTTCATGTACATTCATGAATATCCATGAATTTTAGAGCGATCACAGGGCCCTATGCTAATGCTCAAACTCTGACATGAATGGAATCAAAATTCTTCATAAATGTTCCTGAGTTATCCTGACTTCACAACTTGAAGTGCTGTAATTTAGTGGTTTTATTTTTTTTAAATCCTGAGACGAACCTAGGCGAAAGGAGTTGAAAAGCTTATCATGTCAAAGTTAAAGACAATATTGATAACGGGAGGAAATCGTGGAATCGGGCTGCAACTGGTGAAATCCATTGTATCCGATTTGAAACCCGAAATACTCTTTGCAACTTTTAGAGATTCATCCAAGTCGGAGGTTCGTATTTGAAAAATAATAATAAACATATTCTCTTGTTTTATTTGAAAGATATGCACGATATCATTTCATGTTCATCACTCGTCTTTTGATACGTTCCGTAGGAATTGCAAAGCCTAGCATCTCAGCATAAGAATATTCAGTTGCTCCAGGTTGGTAAGTTGAAACAGTCCTCCCAAGCCAAACGTATAAATGAGACCTTCACAATTATTGAATTTTATAAAATTATGATGGAATCTTTTATGGCAGATGTTCGTGATTTTGACAAGCTGGAAGGCGTTGCTGCCACCGTGCAAAAAGCAGTTGGAGACACAGGACTCAATTTACTCATTAACAATGCTGGCGTCTCGTCGAAAGTGGCGAAGATTAGTGCTGTACGTGCTCAGGAACTTATGGACAACCTGGCAGTAAATACCGTGGCTCCCATAATGATGACTAAGGTACACTTCCATGATTATGCCCATTTATTTAACTGACTTCATATTTTTAAAGGTCGGTGTATGAAAGTTTGGTTCTCTTGCTTCACTCTAAATCACTATCATAGGCCATGTTGCCTTTGCTGGAAAAGGCTAGCTTAGCTAATCAGAGTTCTCCTATGGGCATTGGAAGAGCAGCCGTCGTAAATGTGTCGTCCGTGTTGGGTTCTATTAGTCAAAATGACCAGGGAGGAATGTACGCTTATCGCTGTAGCAAGGTGAGATATAGATAATGTACACTACAACTTGCCTACTTGTCACTTGCTGAAACCTTATTTAGGGTACAGAATTACAGAACTAAATATTTTGGGGCCAAATGAGAAGAATTGATTTAACTGATAATTTTTATCATGTTTTTATAACATATTCATAATTTAACGTATTTTATCAATATTTAAAGGCCGCAACCAACGCAGCTACCAAATCGATGCATTTAGATTTCCGAAAAGCCCAAATCATCGCAATCGCCCTTCATCCAGGCTGGGTAAGGACGGAAATGGGAGGACCAAAAGCTCCTCTCTCCACAGAGGAGAGCGTGTCAGGGATTGTCACTTTATTGAAGTCATTAAATGAAGGACACAGTGGAAAATTTTTACAATATGATGGAAGTGAGCTTCCTTGGTAGAAAAGATTCTAATGGACTGAACACTGGTAGGAGTTGGACCATTTGGTTATTGTGAATGCGGATTCTTCTCTCTAGTTCCAATATCAATGTTAACATTTTGTAGAGGCATTTTGTAGTCATTAATTATAGGAGCATATACGACTTTGTAAGATACACATCCCTTCTGGCTCTGCGTTCGTTAAAAGCAAAGTTGATATGATGTATTTAGTTTTCTAAAAGAACACAATTACAAGTGATCCAGAATACTTATTTTAAGATCATTTGTAAGTTATGTACAAATATATATGCATTTTGTGTTTCCTCCGAATAAATTTGATCTATATTACAATATTTCTGACATTCGCATTCATACAGTTGTTGCATTTAAAAATACAAAAATAATCATCGTATTGTTACAGATTATTTATATACAAAAAATATAACATGGAGAGCATACGTATATACTGGTTCTCCTACGATTTGCAGATAGATCTTGCTCAAGGTTTTCACTTGACGGCTTTCCTTGTTTTATTTCTGAAACTTCTCATTACACAATCTTCTACAGGTAAAGCTAAAGCTAAAAAGAACTTTTGTATAAAATTAAAATGAAACCTAAATAATAAACCTGAGGCCTGAGATGCATAAATGCATTATCACGAATATTCGACACAACACACTCACACACGATATCATCTTCCCAAGGCATTTCCGGAAAATCCCTCCTCTTGCTCGCCTTAGCTTATTCCTTCAAAGCTCTGGACGTGTGGCTATTCTGGTTGTGGGAATCATGGGAAATTTGTGTTACCAAACTATTCTTCATGTTCGTTACTTACTTGGCCTTGTACTTGGCTTACTCCCTCCACCGGAAAACTTTTGAATGGGACTTGGATACGTTCCGGTATGTCGCCAGAGTGCCAATGGAATGCGCTCATTTAAATTTAGTATTTTGCACTAAAATGCACGTCTATTTTATTTAGGGTGGAGCTACTCATCATTCCAGTCTCCATGTTGGCATTTGTTATCGACGAAAGGAAGAAGATTACACATCTCGCCAATACCTGGAGCTCCCTCATGGAGTGTCCTGCAATGATTCCTCAACTTTTCATGATTTGGAAAAATGACAAACGAGATACTTTGGTGAACTGTTATGTGATACTATTTGCAGCGTATATAGGTGAATTGAATATCCACTATTGCGAGTTCATTTATCATTTCTTTCAATACAGACATTATCACGAAAACTTCATATGCGTTTTGAATTTTATTGTCCCCAGGAGTCCAACAATACTCATGGATTATGACAACGCTTGTGTACAAGGAGAAAGGAAGCAGTCTCGCTGACGGAATCAACACCATCCAATTCATTTTAGATTGCATGATCGGAATAGGCACTATCTTAGGATTGTGTTTAGTCCCGCTGGGAAACATCATCGAGGAGCATTTGACATCAAGAATTGATCAAAAGTTATCCCTTGTTATTCAAGATGCTTGTCACAGGAAAAACAAGATGGCAAAAACCTTATAAGTACATTAAAAGTAAAGCTTAGTTATGCAGTAAATATTTATTGGAGTTCGAAAAATAGAAATGTACAAAATTAAATATTTCGCTTGACTAATATTGATCCACTAGCCACCGCAAATTCCCCATTCGAGAATGCCAGTTTGCCCCGAAGTATTGTTGAGTCAACTTTCCCTTTCAGAGTCTTGCCCACGTAAGGTGATATCTTGTTTCGGAAAAGAATCGTATCTTCGGTCACCTAAGATGTAATAAAAAGCAATTAGTATTTAGCATTTTTCCTTTGCATTATATTTTCGACATTCAGGCGCTCACCAAAAATTCTTGATCATCATCCCAAACAACAATGTCTGCATCAAACCCCACATCAATTTTCCCCTTTTGCTCTGACATTCCAGCAAGCCGAGCTGGCTGTTGACTCATCCAGCGGGACAAGTCTGAAATGGAGAACTCCCTGGATTCCGCCTGCGACCATATAATTGGAAGCCCTGAAAAATGTTAGATTTGGCATTAGACATTTCACCAAAATACAATACCTCGTCACAAATCGCCACATTTTTACCAAATTGCACAGAGCTAATGCCACCCCAAGCCTCCATGAAATTTTTCTTTCCAGGCTCCTTCAGATCTATGGTGCACGGTGAATGATCAGAAACGATCATGTCTATTACTCCAGATTTCAATCCTTTCCAGAGCTCTTCCTAAAGATCACAATTCAAAAGTTTTCGTTCCAGGTAAATCTGATCAAAATAACAAGCTAGTGTTGTTTAATTTAATGTACCTGATTGGCATCTTCTCGAATTGGAGGACAGCATTTGTACTGCGTCTGATCTCGCCCTATCTCTTCAGGTTTCAGAGTTAGATAATGTGGACAAGTCTCCACAGTTAATGGAAATCCATCATCCCTCAGTTTCTGCAAGATGGGAATCGCCCTTGCAGAAGACAAATGTACGATGTGACATCTCACGTCTTGATGCTTCCGGCACATCCTGTCGACCATCCTAATCGCATCTAGTTCCATTTCATCGGGCCTCGAGTGTAAAAATGTCATATAAGCGCTAGGATCCTCCCTGCCAGGTGGTGGCACACATCCACAATCCATCTCTGCATGGAACTGCATTTACGAACAATTATTGCTTCAGAAATCAGGAATTTGAATTTCCTTCAATTCCATCATGCGAAAAACTTACTGCTAAAACTGATCCAGTTCCCTTGATCCTCTCCAGAGCTTGGTCCACTTCATCCTCATTCACACAAGGGAACTCCTCCACGCCGCTGTAAATTAGGAAACACTTGAATCCCACCACACCTCTCTCAATCATTGGGCGGAGGGATTCTGCATTGCCTGGGATGACCCCGCCCCAAAAGCCAACGTCTGTATAAAGCTCCCTTCTCGCTGCGTTCAGTTTCACGGTCAAATTTTCCATGGTGGTAGTGGGAGGGATTGAATTCCTGGAGGAAAAATTTGTCATGTTAGCAGCTACAAAGTTGGACTGCGTTCCTTTTGTAATATATATGGCGTGTGTAATTTTTGTATATTAACAATGGCATATCAATGATCGTCGTTATTCCTCCAGCGAGGGCCGCTTTCGTCGCAGTGACATAGCCTTCCCATTCCGTTCTCCCGGGTTCGTTGACATGAACGTGGGAGTCGAAGATGCCAGGCATCACGACAAGGTTCCCTGCGTCGAGATGCTGTGCACAGATACAAACCTTAGCAAATTCGCTATAATATCACTCATGTGTTGCATGCTTTTACATTTTACACACACATTTTCATGTTCACAGTAAAAAGCATAAACATAACATACCGCTCCCGACGCTGTCGCCGTATCCGATGTCAGGTGTACATTTTTAATAACTTCCGTTATTTTTCCGTTGGCGATTTTTATTGTTGCCGGAATCAGTTCGCCGTCGATGAGGACTCGTCGACCGGAAATCGTCTCGATATAGTTTCCAATTAAGTTAGGCATTTTAAACAGCTTCTTTGCTTTTGGCTTGAGCTCGACAAGAACAGAGCGGATTCTTTATTAAATCATCACAGCTCATCGGAAAAATACTAAATGATCACATGACATGTGATTTGGGCTTTTGTCAAGAAAACAACTCTTTCACAATAGCAAAAGCCATGTGCATAAAAACAACATACTTTTGGAATCCAGTCATTTAGAAGTACAAATACAAGCTTATGAGCTAAACGCTAACACGTATATCTACATTAAAGCGAAGCGATATAAGAGACAGACTTGCAAGAGGAGCAAAGATCTACAAATTTATAGTGAGTGTAGCTATAAGCATCCATGTTTGCATGTCGGAATCCGCTTCTTTTACGCAGGAGTGAGATTCAGCTCAAGCGTTTAAAGTTTTGACTTTGACTAAATGACAAACATTTCAAATAAGATCATGCTACTTGGAAAAGTATATTTATAAATATGTTCTATGAGATGATGTTCATAAAAAATTCCACTTTCAGCGAACACAACACTTAAACATACATTATTGATACCAATTCCACGTATATGCAAATTCCTATGTTTATTTTATATTGATGACTATAATGACACTTGCATATTGGGAGTTCGAACTTCAACTGGACTTTAGAACTTTTCTCCTCAGATATCATTTCTATCATTATATCCAAATTTGGAAGATGAACAAGTTCTAGTTCCAGCAAATGATACACGTGTGTCTTACATCGAATACATCATTTTCCATAATGAGAGTGGATTACTGATTGCAAGAGGAATGACTTTTTTATTGCATTCTTTATCAATTTTCATTTTGAGATTAGCAGTATTCTTCACAGATTTATGCAAATGTATTTTCTGCAGATCCAGCAGCGCTGTTTATATCAAATCCGCTCCACATGGAAAGGATAAAATGGATCTCTTGGGGCTTCTCCCAGTCGAATCGAATGCTTTATGGGAAACTCAAAGGAACAAAGAACTTTGCACGGTCTCTGTGTAATAGCATCAGATTAAGTGAATATGGTAAAATATTATGAATTGCAGGCATATGTAACTTCTAAACAAAAGGCAAAGAGTCTGATAATGCCTAATTTCCCTCCTCCACTCCAACATGCTTACAAACACACTTCCTTGTGTCTTTCATCCACTCCTTTCATAGCGTATATCTTCCGCATGTGCTCCACGTAACACATACCCGCTGTTATTATGCGTAGCCCCGAAATTGCCCGAAATTTTGGAGAACGCATGAAAACGAATAAACTTCTTTTGGAAGAGGCAGCAACGAGCAACAAACGGGGTTTCAGCTGGCAAGAACCCATAAAACGACATATACACAAGGAACCACTAGGCGAGACTGGAAAACAAGTGCACAATTGAATATGATATGGGATCATGGAACATGGATGGCACACTTTCCCAATTGCATAACAACATCCATACGATTTTTTGTTCTTTCCCGACCCAATCCAAGTTTTCCACTTTGGCCAAGTAATTGCAAAGATTTTCGCAATCACGGCTCAGCAAATTTCAAGTGTAAATTAATTCCATTTTGATTTTAACAACAGAAAAAGATTTTAAAATGTTTCAATGATCCCAATGTAAAGATCAAGTAAAATCCTAAAAATTGTGACGAGCTTTATCCGGAAGTAGACAACTCTTCCCTCTCACCCAATAGTTCCCTTCATATTTTCCTTCTCATCAAAGGGGATCAACATGGTACGACCCGAGTGGTCACCAAATGAAGGCTACCTTCGCAAACTGGAGCGACTCGCGTTCGCTCTTGTGAGAACACGTCCATTCAAAGAGGTTAGTCCATTTCATTCGGGGAAATTGCCAGTGATAATATGAAAGTTTGCTTTATGGGCTTACAAATATTTGAAATTGTTCGTTATTTTAGCCTGAAAGGTTCCGTCAAAGTGGAAACAATGTGTGGCTGGAGAAGGCGAAAGGTTTGGCAGGCCCATTTTCGCTCGCTCTTCTTGTCGCCATTCCTTACGTGACAGAAAACTCGTCCGGACCAATCATTGTCGCTTCTTTACTTCTGGCTGCAGCTAATGCTTGTCTAACAGGTACATTTCTCATGTCCTTAGAACTTCAATCTTAAGAACTCGCTTTGTATGTGTATAGTACCTCTGCCACGAATAAGAACTGTTTGACCTGTGCATTGAGACAATTAGAAAAGAAATTACAGAAATATTTTATGGGCGTATTCAATTTGCAGTGTGGTGCTACACAGACTTCGAAAGCCGCCACGGTCACTGTTCCGGAGAGCTCACTAGTTGTATTTTCTCCAGTGCTGGAGAATTTCCAGCGTTTCTCGTAGGCTGGTGGCAGATCTCAGCGTTTTCGGCAGGCTTCGCGGCCTGTTGCAGGACGCTCAGCTCTATAATGGACTCGGTGACAGGGAGACACGTGGAAAACCTGATGGAGAACACTTTGGGCACATTCACACCTCTCGGTGCTCCACTTGACTTCATGGCTGTGTTCATCTCGGCCGTGCCGACCATTCTTTGTGGACTTGGAATGGAGGTAATCTAAAATGCTCTTCCACTTTCGAAATATGAAAATCAAGCGCAGTCGTTCCATACATTTCGAATGCTTAGTTTCTCAACGCTGTTCTCTTTTATTAATAAGTTACCAGTTACTGGTGCCAAAGTACAAGCTATACATTAAAAATTGAGCAGATATGGAGTTAATGTTTGCTAATAATTTAGAGGAGTGATTGTGGCTGAGGTAAATATCCACACTGGCATTTTGAAATACTTTGATGTAATAATGTTCTTCTATGTGAAGCGGCCATCCCTATCCGAAGAAGCTTCTTGGGTTGACCATTGAATCTCTCGATTCTATTTTTAGAAATAGAAAAAAACTAATTTTTATCACCATCCTCATATAATTATTCTTATTATGGCAATGTGCTTCTTAAGTAATTAAACTTACGATGATTAACATCGTTAGATCCTCTAAAATCATCGTCTGGCGTAGGTCCCCTTGACTGTAGCTCCCGCGGGAGTTCGTAAGGTGCCTGATCGTAGTCCCGCACCCTGCTTGGATGAGCTGAGCTCGATCTCACCATAAAAGCAGCAACCGCTACAATCACCATCAGGAGCACTGTGTACAACTTCATTTTGAGAATGCTCGAAATCTTATAATCTTCGCAGAAACTTTAGCTCACACTCACGCACTTCGTTACAACTTCACAACTTTTTCGTCTCGATACGAAAGAAACACTGGAACTGCGCAACGAGCACTTTTATACATCCAACTTTTTATTGTGTATAATTTTTGTCCAGGATTTGGAACTCGTTTTTCTTGTGAAAATTACAAGTTACAAATCCACACGTGGACTATGCAATATGTGAATGAAGATTGAGGAAATGAAAATATATCATGTTCTGTTCCTCATCCTCATGTAAAAACATGTCTTCGTTGCGCAGACAGAATTAAAAAATTATTTCCATTAGGTATCCCATCAATGTGCATTATCTTTCATGTAATTTTCGTTTCATGCATCACTCTTTCTAGGTCTAGGTTGAAATCTGACCACAGCTCAGACACAAAGTCAAGCAGTACACGATATATACTTGCACATGGATGTACGTTTTTGCATACAATAAACAATTGTTGGAGTCATTGATTTAATAGCAAAAAAATCATAAATAATTTGAAGACAACAAGATTCTGGTAAATATTCACGTAATAATCTCACATGCGTACTTACAAGTATATATGAGTCTCATCGTTGCGTTGTTCATTCATGTTGAAATGAAAACGATATGCTCTCGCTGCAATATATCGTAACAAAGCACATGTGTGTAAAAAGTTTGTGTTCTGTTGATTGATGTGAAGTACCAAGATCATTTTTCTCACGGTACGAGTGATTCATGATTCACGATGATGATCATGTTGAGGATGGGAGAATTGAAACAAAGCATTTTTTTGGTTTAGCGCAGACAAATCAACGAAAATCATTAGATGTGCTTTGGCAAGCGTATAATGTAGTCAGCAAGACGTATTACATTTGCATGAAGATTTTTTTTGACAAAAAAAATCGCGAGAGAGATATGTAATAATTACAGGGGATGAAAATAATTGATATATTAATCCTTGTTCACATTCATCATCAAAATCGAGATATGTTCCAATTCCAATTTAGGTAACAACAGATTCATGTGTTGGATAGGATGTGAAGAGGAAAAATCTACTTTTGCATTCCGTTAGAATATTAGAACTTTTATAGAATATGCAAATGTGCTTACTTCATTTTATGATATGATATCGAATGTAGTAATTCCTGTAAATGAGTATAACTCACAATTTTACACAATTCAAGGAATTCCTGAAACATAACAAAGAAAACTGGACTAGTTTCGAGCGGTTATCTCTAAAACTAATCACTTTTGGTCAATAAAAACCTATTTTAATTTCTTTTGAGTTTTTAGTTTCCGGGTTGCTTCCTTATGTAAAGCATACCTAATAATTGCACGTATAGACAAGTTGATTTAAGCAGATAATAATTTACAAATTATCTCTTCCATTTCTTGTTTACAAAAGAAAGAAAGGAGAGAAGAAACGTTCCGACCAATAACCTTCAAATTCATTCTCATGCACACAATTTTTGTACTAACTGCTGCTATTAACCAATTTAAGTGGAAATTGCTTTGGTTAAAAATATATGAAGTATGAACCTTGTTTTAAAGTATGAGAAAATATGAGATTTTTGATGTCTGTTAACAGGAGTCAATGTTCCTCCGGTGCGCTCTCTACGTGCTGACATCACTAACGACCATGTCGATCTTCGGCTCCGCTTTAGCTACCAGTCACCTCTTCCCTTCTGTTGAGAATATACCTATTGTTCCTGACAGAAACCTATATGCAAAGGTACAGTTTGTAAAATGGATCAAGATTATCTAACCTTGCCCCATGTATCACATTATGATGATATATTGATGTTCATGGAAATATATACAATGTGGCATAATCACATAATCCCTTTGTCTGGTATATGCTTTACTGATGCTAGCCGATGTGAAATGGTATACTTATTTTCGGTCGTTTATTTCCAGATACTTTCTGGAGCTTCATTAGCATCCATAGGATTTCTTGGAATTTACTCAATATGCAAGCCGGACAATGTGACATTGACGCAGCACAAGCACTTCCAGGTCGTCAAGAGGTTCTCTCTTGCTGGCTGTGTCGTCTCAAGCTCTGCATTTCTCGCTTACTTCATTGAGTCAACTGTGCTGAATAGAGTACAGCAAACCTCCAGGTAATAAGAAGAGCTATTCCGATCTAAAGGTTCATAACGAAGCTAAGAGATCGCTCAGATCAGAGAGTTTTTTAATGTGTCCAGTTTATGGGATGGAGATCCACCCCTACTTTGGCCCTTGGCAGGAGGCTGGCGTCTTATTGTCGCATCTTTGGGAATCGCCGCCTTGGCATTGGCAACATTTGAGTTTCTCATCCCGTTATCGGTTATCGTGACCAATTTGAGCAACGATGGATTGCTGTACAGAAATCTAAGAAAACATGTAAGGACCTATAGTTATATGTCGCGGTTCTAAAATGTAGATTCCGTTTCTAAACGAAATGAAATCTTGAAATTTTAATCTTCAAGGACGAAGGAACCGGCTGGAATTCAGTAACACCTTTCGTTTTCGGAGGAATCTCCGCAATTCAAGCGTTCCTCATCGACACCAAAGTCCTGCTCGGCCTATGTTCCGCCAGTTTCATGTGCATCAACATTGTTGTCTGCTCGTCCATGCTGAGCTTACGCTACCAACCCAAATCCTGTCAGTCTCAATCACAACGAAGGGCTGGTCACACCAGAACAAGGCCAATACAAAGGAGCTCCGGAGGCGGATCCGAAGGGCAGCGAGGTGGCTTCCGGGGCACTCAAACGAGACGACTTCTCACCGTCAGTTTTCTCAAGAGCGGACTGGGCAAGTTGCCGAGGGATGTTATGCACGACATTGATGCAGCCAGGGGAAGTGGGGCGGCAGGGGTGGACCAGCCAAATGACAGAACTTGCTTAATGGATGACGTCGGCATTGCTCCGATTGACCCGTATGAAAAAGTTACATTAAAAGTTTACCCTTGGGAGAACGGGTTTGTGAAAATAATGATTTGATGGTTTTTGGAAGGCGTCGCGAATCTCAAGAGTTTAGCATGGGGAGCAATGTCTCTGGCTACGAAAGCGACTCTGACGTGTGCACCTCTGATGCGACTGACGACACCGACATTGACGCGGTCGTATCCGAGTACCAAGAGCGAATCCGAGTGGCCACCATAAACGGAGCTATTCCAATGAATCCAACCTCGGGAACTGGGAGACGAGTTGCGTTGTCCGTCATCGCCCTTGTTCCATGTTGTTTAGCTCTTGCGGCAAGCCTGAACCGTGCTCCGAGAGGACATGTAACAGGCATCATGTTAGCAATATCCTCAGGACTTCTTACATTCCTTCTTCTTGTCGTGATCAGTCGGCAGCCACAGAAAAGATATCCTCTGAGAATAGCTTCCTGCTCGGCTCCTTCCTCCTCAGGTGGTGGCGGGGGAGGTGGCAGTTATTACGGAGGAGGACCAAGTGGGAGTGGGGCTGGATATGATTACGATCTGAGCAACTCAAACTTTCTCCAACATTCCATTATCCCGTGGGTGCCTGCAGCAGCCATTTTCATTCATTGCTGCTTGCTCCTTGAGGGTTTGGACCTGGCTGGATTGCCATTTGCTTTTTGGCTGTCCACGGGTGAGTTGCTGAAAGGAATATATGGCTATTATTTGTTCTCGCTTTGGAAATCAAAACAATCTGTCCTCTGTTTTCCAGGTTTGATCATCTACTTTAGCTACGGAGTGACCAAGAGCGTTGCAGCTCCGCCATTCCTCGTCGCGCATGAAAGACTTCGTCTCAACACAAGTCATAGACAACCTGTGCTGAACACCGTTGTTTGTGGGAATGACCCATCTTCCACTGCGACAACGTCGACGAGCTCTTCAGAGCCATATGCTCAGATTGATACGATTCTCCTACCTTGAGAATAAATCCAATCTAATTCAACAAATCACACTTTACAATAAAATATGTAATATATAATATTACATATATATAAATAAACTATGTCCTATAAGTATACTCAAAGAATCAAAATTTATTCAAGGAAATTCTAACCTCTAATTCCAGAGTCTATCTACAAATAACGTAAAAACGAGATTCCTTGTCAATGTATGTATTCTAGCATCTAGCCATATTGTTCATTTTGTTTTAACGGTAGTGACTTGATTATTTGGTTCGGGTCTGTTACCTCTTTGTAACTTGAGTGCACATTATAGTGCAATACAGTGCTATTTGTGTGACATGTGACATGAACTTGTCGTCCTTTGAATAGAATAGAAATATTATCCAATTATTATTACCGCCCATGTGCGTAGTGATCAGTCAACATTCCAAATGTAGAGCTAGGAGTTTGATTTGTATAAAATCTGCAACCATTATGGAAATAATGAAATTGAAGATTATTTAATATGTTCATATTTATAATATATATGTCCAAGTATTATATTATGCATACACATACATTATATACATCCTATATCTATACCTATACGCCCACTTCAAGAAATGCTTTCTCAATTATTCAAGAGTAATATATGGGGAAGGTGCAAGTTCAATCAGGGGATGCCTTAATAAAGTACGTATAAATAAAATATATAAAATAACCGAGAATGTCTTATGAATCTGAGTAATTATCAATTTCTCCTGCGTCATTTTCATTTAACCTGCATTTTCTATACCCGGTTTACGGCGAATCTGTGTGAATGTCGAACCTACAAAAAACTTGAGTAATACAGATTGGAGATCTAGTTACGCAACGTGCTGACGTGTTATCATCACTTGCCTTTTTGACATCCACTCGTCCAATTATCTCTCGATTGGATGGATAAGAAGGGAAATGCTCGTGCTTAATAGGATGATGTGAACGGACACACCCCCACTGGCACACCGTTTCTCGTGATTATAATTGCAAAATCTGTGCTTCCTACTTTGGAATTGGGACATGTATTATTGACAATCACCTCATGAATTCAGCAGAGGCAAAAAATATATATATTGTTCCGTTTTGTAACTTTCCACCTTAGACCAGAAGTTTGGCAAGCGAGAAGTGACTGCGAAAGTGAGAAAAAGATCTTGAGATCATATTTTTCTTGCTCATTTAAGTATGAATATATTCTGACATTGGAATTATTGTATTGTGACGTG
Source organism: Heteromurus nitidus (assembly GCA_034687055.1). Classification (NCBI taxonomy): domain Eukaryota; kingdom Metazoa; phylum Arthropoda; class Collembola; order Entomobryomorpha; family Entomobryidae; genus Heteromurus; species Heteromurus nitidus. The sequence goes on along the minus strand of JAQFZW010000044.1, from coordinate 117,710 downwards.
ACATGAGCAGTTATCAAAAGACGAGTGATGTGTTATGTATCATATTTATCTGAACAGTACAACGGATATGCGTATATTCTATGCACGGAGAGATAAAACGCATTCATTACAGCATATATGCATGCATATGTACGATGGAAGAAGTGTTTTGTGAAATACAAGGATTAGTCCTCAAACATAGCATATCACAAATCACAATCATATCTTTTCATGGCAAGAGAGTTCATAAGGTCTCGGCAGTTACGATAAACTTGAAGGAAAGGGTGAAAAATATGTTTGTTCGTGTTTCATTCGTTTCATATCGAAGTATGCGGTGTGCATTGCTTCTTGACAAAATGCTTCAAAGTAAGCATCCAGACTTGAAGATTCTAGTTGGTTTATCAAGTTTGCATCTTCCAAGAACCCACTTTCAGGATTTAACTCTTTTTTTATCTTTTATTACTTTCCTCCCAGTTTCAACGTTATACAACAGAGAGAGAGAGAGGCATCACACGAGTATATTGCATATTAATGAATCTTGATGGCCTTGAAGGACACCAGTGTCGATGCAATATCGTTCTCGTCTTCACTCCAGTCATGCATGAAGACGTACATTATAAATGTAAAATATGTATCTACCCCGTTATTCTCCCGTTAAATTCAAGGCCTAAATACAATACGCAATCTCAACATAGGTCAGCATATATAAAGTGAAAAACAAGATTCATCGAATCGAATTAGACTTGCCTTGGAATATTAATAGAATTCGATGTTGAAGTGTAGAGGAAATCCTTTTAAGGCTTATTGTTAGTTAAACGAAACGCATTTCATGGAAGCTTAAACAGACTGTTCAAATTTCATTTATGTTACCATATGCCATACACAACTCATCATATCTCTGTCACCGTGTCATGTGGTTTCTTGAGCATGACTCAAACTCGAAGCAAACCAAGTACCCCATCTCCATCCTGACAACAGATATGATGGCCAATTTTCTTCCAAAGTCTATTCAATAGCTTAAATCATATCATATTGCAAGATTAAGATTATTCAAGCGACAGAAACAGAAAGATGAGCATGTGGCATCTATATGAATCGTGTAGATATGGGCATATGCTTTCCAGTTTTCCAGAGATGGATAAGAAGGTAAAGCATACTACACACAAGTGGTGTGGTAAAAAGTGCCTTCAGAAAACTTGATTTTTAGCTTTGTGAATGTGAACCAACATCACGACAAGATTCTTATGTGTGGATATGGATGGATGGAATTAAGAATGTATGTTTAGCGTCACATCAGATGAGACATGATAGAAGATAATGTTGAAATGGTGAATGCTATTTACGACAGGCAAAGAACTGGAGAGAGAAATAGCTGTCTCATGTTCATCTCTGGTGGATTGGTTTTGGTATCGTCGTAAAACTAGCCAAGATTACATTTACAGGTCAACTAGCAATATCTCTCCACTCCATTGCTGCATATAATAGTTCCATATCGTGTGCATAATTCGTATTCTCCAGAGATCCAGTCGATTCCAGCTCGTAAGTCCCAGCGAGTAGTCCATTTTGTCAGTTGTGAGCTCAGTAGGCGGCTTACTGTGAGAAAGCTCTCTTCAACGATCTTGAGAAAACTTCCAGTAATCATTTTTGCTGGTTGGTTCGAAATTCAACGTGGAATTACGGGGAAAATTTACAAAGATTCGAAAAACTATGGGTATTACTGAAATCGACACTTCGGGTGGCCCTTACAAGGTTCTCCTCATTGGAGGTGGGGGGAGGGAGCATGCCATCGCTTGGAAGTTGGCGCAATCCCCAAAGGTATGTTCGGTTTTTTGTCGGCGAGAAATATGGCGGTTTTCAAGAAATACATAATGAGTGGACATTTTATCTGTATTTTACAGGTTGCGCATATCTTCGTAGCACCTGGAAATGCAGGATTAGCTCTGGAGAAGAACGTGACCTGCGTGAACCTGGATGTTGAAGATCAACAAGTATGCGCTCCTTCTCAAATGATATTTATAATTGACATTTTCATGAAATAGCATTTTATACGTCATTCTTCTGGTTAGGATGTTGTCAAGTGGTGCGAAAAAAATGGGATCGGAATGGTCGTCGTTGGACCCGAAGATCCCCTCTCTCAAGGAATAGTCGACACTTTGAACAGTGCCAAAATCCCTGTATTCGGCCCTCGTCGCGCAGCTGCCCAAATTGAGGCTTCAAAGCACTTCGCCAAGTCGTTCATGGAGCGTCATCACATTCCCACCGCACGTTGGAAGGCGTTCACCAAGCCCAATGACGCGAAATACTATATCGAACATTCCAATTTCCCCGCACTCGTCGTGAAGGCATCCGGCTTAGCTGCAGGAAAGGGTGTGATCGTTGCCGCAAATGCGAAAGAGGCTTGCCAAGCAGTAGATGAGATTGCCGCAACATTCGGCAAGGCCAGTGAGACAATAATTGTGGAGGAGTTGTTGGAGGGGGAAGAGGTCTCAGTTCTGGGCTTCTCTGATGGAAACACAGTTTCCGTCATGTTGCCGTCGCAAGACCACAAACGGCTTTGGGATGGGGATGAGGGTCCAAACACAGGGGGAATGGGGGCATACTGCCCCTGTCCCTTGTTGAGCGAGAAGGACATGGAAATCGTATCGGAAATGGTTATGAAAAAGACTGTACAAGGTTTGAGGGATGAGGGTGTACGCTACGTCGGAATCCTCTATGCTGGACTCATGATTACAAAAGATGGACCCAAAGTTCTAGAATTCAACTGCAGGTTTGGTGACCCTGAAACGCAAGTTTTGCTCCCACTTTTGGAATCTGACTTGTTTGACGCGTTTGCGGTAAGAATTTTACAAATCTTTCAAAGATTATCCTGATTACCCCTACTTTTGGATAACCAAGAAATTTGACGGACTTTTTGCAGGCTTGTATTAACGGTACCTTGGCCGACCTCGAACTGAAATGGATTCCAAACACATACACCGCCGGAGTAGTAATGGCATCCGCCGGGTATCCAGGTTCTTACGCAAAAGGGAAGGAGATTACGAATCTCCGAGAAATCGGTAGTTTGCCTGGCCACGTTGTGTTCCACGCTGGAACGAAGCTTGTCGACGGGAAAGCGATAACAAGTGGTGGACGCGTTTTAATCGCTGTCGCATTGGCTCAGGAGCTGGCTGTCGCAGCTGCAAAGGCTTTGCACGCTGTCAACACAATTCACTTCGAAGGAGCTCAGTTCAGAACGGATATTGCGAAGAAGGGAATAGCAAGGTACGAATCAATATAATTGTAGCAGATGTAAATTAGCTTAAAAGTTGGATGCACCTGGAGAAAAAAGTATGTGTGTAATCTTCCTAATCCACTTCATGTGTGATGTTATCCGATACAGATCTCTGTTGCTCAAGGGCAAGATGACGTACAAGGGGAGTGGAGTTGACATTGAAGCTGGAGACAGTCTCGTGAGGAATATTAAAGCTTTGACGAGCTCAACAAAGCGGCCAGGTTGTGTTGGGGACATTGGTGGATTCGGGGGGTTGTTTGATTTGAAGGCTGGTGGCTACAAGGACCCCATCCTCGTTTCTGGAACGGATGGAGTTGGCACGAAGCTCAAGGTCCGTGCAAGATTTTCAAGTATAATTTGCACAAAATTGATGAAGATTAATACATGATTACAATACAATACATCCATGATACATGAATAGATCGCGGAAATGACTGGAATCAATGACACAATCGGTATCGACCTTGTGGCCATGTGTGTCAATGACATCCTCGCCCATGCCGCAGAGCCCCTCTTCTTCTTGGATTACTTTGCATGTGGAGGACTTTGTGTGGAAACAACAACACAGGTGGTTATTGGGGTTGCTGAAGGATGCCGTCAAGCTGGGTGTGCCTTAATTGGTAATTTGCCATTTAATTTGATAGATTTATTCGGAAGGTACGCCTGGAAAGAATGCCATTGCAAACACTGATAATGTTGTTTTAGGTGGAGAAACCGCAGAAATGCCAGATATTTATGATGCAGGCGTATACGACGTCGCCGGTTTCGCAGTTGGTGCAGTCGAGCGGGGAAAGCAGCTTCCTTTCATTGACAAAATCGAAGATGGCGACATCGTTATTGGAATGGCGTCCAGTGGACCTCACTCCAATGGCTTCAGTCTTTTGCGGAAAATTGTGGCAAAGCATGATTTGAAATATGACGACCCATGCCCATTCAGTGACGATCCAAACGAAACTTTAGGGAAGGCACTCCTCACCCCCACAAAGATTTACGTGAAGTCCCTCCTCCCCGTTTTGAGAAGTGGTCGCGTCAAAGCATTTGCTCACATTACTGGAGGCGGTCTTACTGAAAACATCCCCCGTGTCTTGCCAAAAAATCTTGGAGTGGAGATTGACGCAGAACGGTGGAAAATCCCACGTGTGTTCGCTTGGGCTGCTGGAGCTGGTGGCATTAGCGAGCCGGAAATGCTTAGAACTTTCAATTGTGGACTGGGCGCTGTGCTTATTGTCTCTCCACAGGATCAACAGCATGTTCTTAGCATGATTTCAGATGAAGATGCGAATGTCATTGGAAGGGTTCGAATGTGTTTGGAAAGTGAGTAAAACATTGTAAATACGTTTCTTGGCATAGATTAAGATGTTGGAAAGATCAATATCGTTATTTTCTCAATCTTAAATTTAAAAAATTACTTGTTTATCAGATGATCAACAAATTCGCGTGAAGAACTTTGCAGCAGTCCTCGATCCCGAAATGAGAAAGTATACATCTCTGCCCCTTGGCCTCTCCAAGAAGAAGCGTGTGGGCGTGCTCATTTCCGGAAGCGGAACTAATCTCCAAGCTCTCATCGACCACACTTTAGATCCACACAAGGGCAGCTTGGCAGAAATTGTTTGCGTTATTTCTAACAAACCCGATGTGGAAGGACTCAAGCGAGCAGAAAGAGCTGACATTCCAACAAAAGTTATCCAACATAAGCAGTTCCCCACGAGAGAAGCATTTGACCAGGAAGTCATCAAAGTCATGGATCTGTTCAATGTCGACATTATCTGTTTGGCTGGATTTATGAGGATTTTAACTCCGCAATTTGTTCAACATTACAAAGGCAAACTTGTCAATATTCATCCTTCCTTGTTGCCAAGTTTTAAGGGAATTGATGCACACAAGCAGGCCCTTGATGCAGGAGTTCGGTATTCTGGGTGCACAGTTCATTTTGTTGAGGTGAGCTTCTTTTTTTCTTCAAAGCTAATCTATTTTTGAAAATTTAGTTTTGAGAGTTTTTAATTGATTTGAATGAATCCGTAGGCTGAGGTTGACGCAGGTGCCATTATAACTCAAGAAGTTGTCCCCATTCAGGCTGGAGACACTGTTGAAATTCTCCAAGAAAGGGTGAAGACTTATGAACATAAAGCTTACCCGAAAGCTTTGGAACTTCTTGCTAGGAACCGGGTACGCATGGGAAGCGATGGCAAAATTGTATGGAATCTTTAAAGGTGTACAGAATCCTTTCATTGTGCGTAGGTATAATATATAAATATAATATCTTCTTTGTAATTTTGAACAAGTCGGAATAAAATAAAAATTTAAAAAATTCATTTTTCATTTTAAAATACGTCACATGTTTATTTCATCCGCAGTTACATCGGATTGACTAGATGTTTAGGTTATTTTCTACATTATTGACTAAAGTTTAAAAATTGACATAAGACTACCTAACAATGTATCACCGGACGAATATGGCGATGGTGCTGATTTGGCTAGCTGCTCCCTCTTTTTCTTTTCGTTCGCTTTCACTTTGCAAATTTCATGAAATTCAGGATCCCATTTGGACAAAACTTTGTTGGCTTCTTTTTCCAACTGGAAGCCCATGAACTGTTTGTGAAGACTTGGAACGGTCAAGTTATATTTGAGGATCATTTTGTTCACATTATCACAGTTAGATTTTAAGCACTCTACGTAATTATCCCAATCCTGCTTCTGGTCTGAAGTTAGATGTTCTTCAAAAATGTGTCGAATTTCGTTAAGTTGTCTTCTCAGTCTTGTAACTTCTTCCTTAATTTCCTTTTCAAGGAGGATCCACTCTGGAGCGAAGCCGTTGTCGATGAGAAGCTGATTTAGTTTATGGGTTGTAAAATCAATATATGGATTATAGGCGTTTGCTGAATTTAAAGGCTTTCCTGTTCCAGACAAATTGTCGAAATCACCTCTGGCCATTGCCTCTTGAATCATATCTTCAACAACGCGATCAATTCCAGTTCCTGTCTTGATCTTTTTTGCAGCCCGTTGATCCCTAACGAGATCCCTTATATCCTGACCACTGTTTTTGGAAACTTGCTCCATTCTATGTTCCAAAACATTTTCTACTGCTTTCATGGCCCTCCACTTCCGGTGTTGTTTTTCTCGTTGAGAAGGTGTTCCGGAACCAATTCCGTCATAGCTTAGATATTGACGATGCTGAGGAGCTGTGTGCTACAATTTTATAAGGATTTATTTAAATACCAAGTTTTCAGTTGAGGTTTGCTCGCAATATAGCTTACCTTTATATCAGGCGTTTCAACTTCTTCCTCTTCACGGTCTGCTTCACGCTCTTTTCGCTTCTCTTTGTAGTAAAGTCCATATTCTCCTTCAATTTTATGACGATTATGGCGAAAATCAGCAAATTTCTTTAGGAAGTTCCGGTACGCTGTGTCAATCTGTTTCAAGTGCGATGATTTATAAGGAACAAATTCCGTCAAACATGAAAGCAAAAGTTAACAAGAAGCCCTCTCAAATAATTTTACAATTACCAGTACCTCTTGAAACTTCGATGAACTAGCTTCAGGTGAACCAGAGTCAGGATGGTAGCGTTTCGCCAGCTTAATATACGCGTCTCGAACTACGCCTTCATCATTGCAGTTTTCAGGTACTTCAAGTGTGCGACAGTCTTTCTGTCAAATTCAAATAAAAAAAGGCTATATTTGCATTTTCGTTTTATCTGCAGTTTAGTATTTGTGTTCTGGAATTCTGGAAAACCTCATGTTGCATTTCCTCCCGTGTTCTTGGCGGCTTTTGTTCCTGGCGTTGTCCTTGATAAGAATATGACAGCTGCCACGACACTGGTGATCGGCTACGGCATGGAGTTAACGACAACTCTCGTGTCATCGAAGCAATATTTTTCAATGTGAACATTGTGGTCCTGGAACGTATAGGGATTTCCTGGAGAAAGTGTACGAGAGCAGGAGGGCCCAGCCTAACATCTATAGTCTATAACTTTGTATCATAAAAACTTCTTCGCAAATTCCATGTCTCGGAATTAGATTCTGTGTGCATATTCACCATCAAACTGTAATGGAATATCTTCGCGGCAAACTTTGAATTAGACGAAGTACGGATTATTAAATAGTTCGAAATATAGCTTCAATATTTTCGACCGAAGAAAGTGGATTTCGCGAGTTGTCTGCAAATTTTAAAAATCAAACGTGACAACGTGAGTTTTTCGATCTTTCCGAATTCTCCTTTTATTTAGGACAAGTCCTCCTCCTTCACATTTTTCAGGTAAGTATTAACTAGTCCATTTTGAAATCAAGGTCATATGTTTCCCATGTTTTTTTTTCGTGGAACAAAAACACGAGCACATGAAATCTTATAATTCCATGAAATTCATATACATTTTGCATTTTGTTTATACACACACTTTCATGCTGTTTTAGAGTGCTATGTGCTCTTACAGGAAGGTGCAGAAAGCATCCGAAATATTTTGTATTCTGCTCATATTAGAAATTACAAGTGGATACCTGAAACCTGAGTATGTACCACCTTTCTTATAAATAATAGAATTACACTGTAAAAGCACTCGGAATCATCCGTAAGTTTTCTATAGATAATCCACCACATCATCACAAGATAGGGTTTGTGCATTGCATAGTGCACACAGCTTTTCATTTATGCCCGTCCGAAACCTTTGAAAACACAATAGAGCATTCTCTCCTCACAGCTCACATCGCATTTCTCAGATATATTTTTTACACAGAGAGAAACAAAATACGTACTGGACTGTGCACACATTACATGTCAGTATTATAATTCATTTTCACAGCTCAATATGAGAGCAAGTGCAGGAGCAAACCAGTTGGTATGAAACTGTTGAAGGATTACGGTCTACGTCTCTACCTTGTGTGAACAGTGTGAATGAAGACTCGCATATAAACATAAAACTGTATACGATCCAGATTGAGGAGCAAAGTTGTTGCTGACACTAGCCTTACATAGTAATAATCCTGTTATTATCAACAAAAGGAAACTAAGGATAGCAGGAGCATAAAGCATAACGTAGTTTAAGTAGGATCAGCAAACATTGCAAAAAGGGATATTTGCAAGACGAATTTTGCGAGACTCATCTTCACAACGTTCACGTACATCTTTTTCATGTTACATGAAATCCTTTTTGCGAAGCAAATTAAAGGAGATTGGACAATCCACGTAAAATTATATCTATTTTTCCATTGCATCTATTTTTGCATTGCACAGTGTGCATCGTACCATCGTTATGTGGATGATGATGATGAGTTGAGTGAAAATATGGTGAGAATAGCCTTGCACTCTTAAGTTAAAGAGCACACTCACTCGTGTGAACAAGTTGTGAGCAGTGCTTTCGTGTAGTCATCTACTCAATTCAAAACGAGGCTAGTTAACAGTTACCCGACGTTCTTTGCTCAAACCCAAGTGCAGGGCACACTGTTGTAAAGTGTAAGAGGTGTAATCATCATCCTCGTCCTTTTTTAAGCAACTTGTTTGTGGCTCACTTAAGTCCATCTGCTTTCAATAGCACAGCTTCCCTCACAAAGAAAGCTCTCTTGAGATCTTGCATTGAGATTAAAAGATTTTGTGTAATCTACGTACACGCGTTTTTGTAAAACATTTTTTTAGATTCTTCGATTCAGTGGAAAAATATTATTCCCTATATCATAATTCACCTATTCTGGAGATAAAAGTAAGTGAATAACGAAGCTCAAAACATGAATTTTCTGAGAATTATATAAAGGCGAATTCCATGAAATGTTTAGGTATGCGAGAATAAAATGAATATGTGTGCATTTAATGTAGGTCACCATTCTTGATTTTTGTCAAATTAGTATTGTATGTCTACATGAATGTACATAAGTGTTCTAGTTTCATTTTTTATGAATTAAGATGCTTGTGTGGGTTTTATCAAGCATAACAGTCAACAGTGGTGGTGTTTTAGTGTATTAAAAATAGGATTTTTGTAACCCATATAGGTTATTTTGAAATCTGCAGGTCACAGGTTAGATTCCGTTCATTTTTAATAAATTTTCTAGTTGAAGAATGATATGACAGTAGGTTAATACGTCGTTCCACATTATGTGTGTATTATCTAAGTTATAATTAAAATGTTAATACATTAACTTTTCCTGATGTATACGTTAACATTTTAATTCTCAACAAAAGATGTAGATTTATTTTTTACGATTAAAAGTATATTTTTCATGTGAAACCCACCCATTTGTGAATATCAAATTTTCACAATACACAATAGGCTACGAGGACACAACATTTATTTTTAATGTGGCATTTTATGACATGACGTAAAGTTTATTAGCATAGAAATACAGATCGTGAAATGAATATTATTCACCTTTCATAATGCGTGTAATCTGCAGATCCGACTCCGTCAATTTCCTTGTTTTAATTATTTCTGTCCGAAACGTGAAACAGTTGTTTTAATTATGCCCTTATTTATTCCAGACGAACTTGAGTGGGACAAGATTGTAACAATGTCTGAGGTAAAACAACGGAAAGTTCGCAAACGAAAGGATGTAAGTTGGCGTTTCCGTTTCCTCTAGTAATTTTGTTGAAATTTATAAAACTTGCAGTATTCTGCGTATATCACACCTTTTGTTTTAATAAATATGAACACTAATCATTTCAGGCACAAGATACAACGCCGGCACCTCCAGATGAAGCGACAAAAGAGGAATACAGTATTGCCCGATGGATGAGGAATAATGTGCCAGTGAAGAAGACCAAATTTCTTAATCACACCGTAGAATACTTTATTTGTGAGTTTAAACCCTTGTAAAATCCATGTTTTATCAAAGAACTTACTTGAACCAATACTAAATTATCCTTTCACCTTTACTTTATACTTTTATAGCTGGAAAGGCCATCGACAAACTTTTAGATTCGCAATGGGCTAAGCCAAAGAAAACTGGGGAGGATCCATTGTTTACGACCAGGGAATCCGTTGTCGAATATTTGGATGTGTACGTATAACAGCAATTTGAATCAAAAGTGCTACAACTAATTTCTTTAAATAACGCGAAAATTTATGTTTTAGAATGTTGAGACATAAATTTTTCCATCGCGCTCGGAAAATCGTCGTACCTGAAAGCGAACTGAAGAAGGGGAAGGGGAAGAAAGATAAAGACAAGGAAGGAAAAAAGGAGGACACTCCAACAATCGAGGGAGGTGTATCCAGCAAAAAGAAAGAACAACCAGAAACTACTGTCACTGCTGCAGAGAGCAGTCAAGCCGAAGGGGACAAAAATGAGAAGGATTCCTCTATCCAATCCAAGAAACCGAAGAAAGATGGAGAAAAGAAGAAACGGAAAATTAGATTGGACATGCATTTGGAACAATGCGTTGTGGATGGAACTGATGCATATGTTTGGATTTATGAGCCAACCCCTTACTATTACTATTTCTTTGGTTTCCTCGTTGTCATTGCTGTGATTGCGGTTTGTCTCTTCCCACTTTGGCCATCCTCTGTCAGGTAAATTATTTTAACAGATCCTAATTAATAGTTATATTATAATAAGTTTTACACTTGTGATGACCTTTTGGTATGAACTATGAACTATTAACTTGCAGGCAAGGAGTTTATTATCTGAGTTTAGCAGCAGCAGGATTTTTGGTTTTCATACTGGCCCTGGCAGTTATTCGACTAGTTGTATTCTGTTTAATATGGGGGCTAACGTTTGGACGTCATCATCTCTGGCTTCTTCCCAACTTGACGGAGGATGTTGGATTTTTCGCCAGTTTTTGGCCGTTATATAAGGTATCAATTCTGTTTGCCTGATGCGACGGGGACAATCAATCTAAGGTGTTAAGGTGGCCATGCCAAACCAATTTAATTAAACACATAACGGTGCATAAAATTCACAGTACGAGTATAACGGAGGCGACAATTCCAACGAGGAGGAAGATGATCAGGACGATAAAGATGACGACAAGGATGAGGATGATAAAGAACCTTTGTAAGAACATTTTAAATATATTTTAATAATTTGAAACAATAAGCACAATTCGTTATGTATTTGATATTTTATGGTAGGCTGGAAAAGGACGACCAGCAAAGTGACGAAGTACCCTCCAAACGTGGGGCAGACCAGTCAGAAACGGAGTCCGAAGGAAGTCAGCGTTCCCAAACGGGCAAAGATTTTGAAATGGTGGATAGAGATGAGATTGATGACTCGTAGTATAGTTACATCTTGACAAAAGATATACTTCTTTCGCGTATACATGCAAACATTTCTGATTATTTTTTGTTGTATTCCAGATTGTTCACTGATTTTGTAGTTCGTTTAGGTAGAAGTGATTCGCCGGAGGAGACGAGTTTCTCATCTATTTGTAGATAATTGAATGAAACGTAACTTTCAACGAGATTTTTATTGAAGAAAGTTTGAGTTTCAAAAATGCGAAGTTTAAAAATTCATGCCATTATCGTAGTGTTATTTTTGAGAGCGCCGTTATACGAGAAATTTCTCCCGACTAGGTTTTCAGAAAAAAATGTTTAAAACTTTACACCTTCTACCTGTCAGTATCAGAATACAAATTTAATAATTGTGTATCCTATATCACCTTTGAATCTTTCAAGCTATACGTGAAAATTATCTTAAGTACTACAAAAAAACAAAACTTGTTACTATTTCAATGTATTTCTCTTTTTCTCTGCCGAAAAAGAAATGTGATTCAAAAAATATTTCTTTACTACTACAAAAAAATAAGCCACGAAGAAGAATTTCAGAATTAAAGGAAAAGGATTCTCTCCTTAAAATTATAGAAGCCAGGAACGCGTAATTAAGAATATATGCTACATCTACTGCATACGAAAACCGGGTAAACACAAATCAGACCCATCTTTTCAAGGGTTACAAAAATTGATACGGATGACTTTGTTAAATGCACATGAAATTTTACACTTCCGCAGTTTTGTGTAATGACTTATGGATTACTGTTTGTTTAGTTAAGTTATATTGTACTTTTAATATGATTTGGTGCTGTCGTGGAAAGTCAAGGGAAGCGTTACAAAGGGCTCGACTTTTGTGTGTAACTGCCAGCGTAAGTCATGTATTTTTAAAAAGGAAAAGGAACTGGAAAACTACACATTATGAGTTTTGCAAACTCCGCAAAGTTTGAAATGGGATAAACTGAATGAGCCCAAAGTCTGTTGAGTTTGAAAAGTAAAATTAGATTGTTATTTGTCTCTCGTTGTAATTTAATAATATCTTGTAAAAGTAATCTTGGTTGATTGATTCCAAATTCCTTCACTTTCATTGATGATTGTGTGTGGCGCGATGAGCTATTCTTTTTTTACGAATTTTATTCATCTTTTTACTACTGTTTGGTACAGTAATACGTCAGCATGTTACGCTCATTTATTATTAAACATTTAAATAGAAAGCAGAATACAAATGTACGAAGTGTTAATCTGTTGATAAGTTTACACAATTCTAGGTAGTATAAGTATTAAATTTTTGTCTGCAGGAAAATTACTTGCTGAGATTCAAATTTGGCTTGAGTTGAATTGAATTATATATTATATTGGATATATATTTGAAAACAGTCTGCTACGTAAAGAAGAATATTTTTTGCTTATTCATTATTATATTTCATACAATGATAGATTTTAATGTAAATACATACGAATCAAATATCTATACGTTTTAGCCGGCAAGGCATCCATTATGAAAGTTAAGATGACAAAAAATCGAGATGGTATTCAGATATTTATTATGAAAATTTGTCAAATTCCGTAATACAAGTACGATCATAGAATACAAATTATTCGTTAGTACGAAAGCCAAGAAGTATAGAAGTTGAAAAATAAACAAGAAGAATGAAAAAGTATAGAAACGCACACCGCAGAAGTCAAAGACATTTTATTCCTTATCCGCACTCCCAGTATTTTCAGAAGTTGTGCTTTCACCTCTCTGCAACTTGGTGAATACATCTTTCAGCATTTTGTTGCAAAGTGCAGCGTACGGGTTCATTTGAACGAGTTGTGCTTTGGCAAACTGACTTCCAAGTTGGGAAGCTGCTTCAAAGTCGGCTTTTGCTAGTTCCTTGGCGTTATTACGCAAGTGAATTAGACCTCGTTGACAATAAGCTTGGCATGCAGCGCGCCCTTTACCTCCACTCATATTTATCGCGTTGTTCAGATCCGTTTGGGCATCTGGAACGAGAAGTTACGGAGTTCATGTGTGTAACATTGACATTGAAGTATTAAACTATTTTTTTGCTTTAAAAATGTTACCTTCGATTTTCCCCATTATCCGCAACGTTTGGGCACGGTTGTTATACCCGGATGCTCTCCTTGGCGCTACTCTAATTGCTTCGGAGAATTGAGTAAGAGCGCCATCCAGGTTACCAGTTTCGGCTAACCTTACACCTTCCAGCTCAAAACCTTTTGATTGCTTTATAATCTCTGATTCTTCTTCCTCATCTGCGTGAAATTAGAAATTTGGTTGGACAAACTTTTCTGATAATAAAGCTTACAAGTTTGCTTGCATAAATCTTGCCTGCGTCTTCACTTTCAGGAAGATCCTCTTCATACACTAGTTCTCCGTGTGGCAACAGTGGGTTGAAGATGGCATTTAGAATTTCCTTGTCTGTCAGATCCGTGTCCGCCATTATGTCACGCCAAACCTTTCTCTCTGTTTCAAGTCCCAATTAAATCGAAACCGAGCAAGTTTACGAAATTACGAACCAAGCTCCAGAAGTTCGCAGCTTTCTCTCGTTCGAATGCGTGGCAAGAACTGGAGAGGTCGAGATCATGCTTATATCATTTTTGTCACATGTTCTTCCAGTCCTTCCAGTTGCACTTGTGCAAGTGTGAGCCAGTTGATTATCCAGTCCATGGTATGTATTGTGCTTGCTTGCTGCTGTTCAAGTCATGACCATCTCCTTTTTACTTTTTACAAAAAATGTGACTGGATTTTCAGAACCGGTTCTCCATCTTTTATACAAGAATTCTAGGTACATCGCAGAACAATTATTGCGATTTTGTCTTCTTTGGTATTCAGCATTCACATCACACCATACTATATGTAATCAATGTAATGCAAAAGGCCATAAATAACATGATGCAATGTGCAGTCGGGTAGAAACAGGTAAGATACTTCGACTTTTTTTAATTTTCAGAGAATGAACTTTTCTGCACAACAGCAATTTTTGTAGTTAATTTACTACTACCACATGAATGCGTTTCCGCTTTCAAAAGTTGAGACAATTTTTTTAGTCGTTTTCACTACACAATTCAACTGCATAGAGGAACGTTTAAGAAATTCTGTATAACAAACAAATTTACAAATATTTCTTGTAATATTATGTAATTATATGTTCTTTCGTGTATACTTATATGCAACTAGTTAGGAATGTTTGCTCTTATAGTTCAAGTCTGCAAGGCTTTCAAATGTTCAGTAGTTTATTTTACTCTTAAAAGGAAACAGAATGACAGAGGGAGCCTTCAATAAATTCCTTGCTTCATTTCCAATAAAAACCATATGACAAAGATTCCAAATTGTTAGTCTGAGTAACGCAATTTCTGGTCAGTTTTAGCTTTTAGTACTGAAGTATTTTAGTAATAAAATACCGCATACATATTGTCCGTACTTATCAGTTCCACGTTATGGCAAATTCAGGAAATATATATGGGATGTATGAATTTTAAAATTTCAAAGTTACAATGCAACCTTTATGTGGTTCGCTGTCAGCACACTGCATTATGAATGTGACGACATAATTCAACCGCGACACATATACTTCCGATAATCAGTATATCATCTTAAATATAGTATTCAGTTTTCATCTTTTGGCCCAACGATTTTGATAATAATGATTTATAATACCAAATTTTCAATAAATCAAGACAAGGGCTGGGAATAGCGAAATGCATGGAAGCCAATTATACCAGCAGAAGGGAACGTACGGAAAAGTGAAAACTGTCATGAAAATAATTTACGTGTAAATTGTAATAACGAGTATCTACATGTCCAAGTGATCAGCTTTTAAACCTTATTAGGCCTTGCACTGCAGCTAATAAAACATATCAGTATTTCTATTAGTGTTCTTTGTTTTAGTTTAGGTACATTTTGGAGAAAGCTTTCGTCTTCTTTGTAATTGCGACCTGGGTAAGTACGTAAGCAGCACTGTGAGTATTACATTTATAATTCATGTTATCTAAGTATATACGCGACTAATAACAGTATCTGGAAAAGCGAGTCAAAAGTTTCTAATAATTCTTGGAAACGTGTAAAAAGTTGATATCTTTGCACGCAGCTACATCATACTACCAACAACAAACCCCAAACTTCAAATTTAGGGTAGAGTTTAGTTTTAACTGAAATCCAGGCTACAAACTACACAACAATGTCGATCATGTTAAAAGGCAAAGACATTATTAGCTTGAAGCAAATCCTTATCTAGTTTCGGTTGTCTACACGCATTCAGCACAGCCTAAACTAGTACACTTTAATATGCATGACTATCATATATGATTATGGATATGGCAAACGCTTCTCACTTTCTCAAAATTTCAATTGCTGGATATGAGTTGTTTCTACAAAAGAACGTGATTTGGAAATTGGGATATGCGAATTAATGAGCTTTGTTTTCCTTTGTTTGAGGTAGCATAGCACGATGATCAATTTTGTTTTCGAGGATTTCTGAACGGCAATGTTGAAGCAGGAAGGAAACATATATCTTCAACAACTTTCATCTTTTAGTAACTGTTCCTCTCTATTACATGACTATTGCGAAGTATATTGGCTCGCTCCTTTTAGAAGCTGACTTTCCCTCGAACTTTGTAGAATCCGAGCGAGTTTGCGTTATACAGTAGGGAAGTGAGACCCACGTATGTCTCAATAACAATTGATTTATACTCCACCGTGCACATTGGTGACTCGCCACCAGTGTGTCCTAAAATCTCGATTAATTTCCTGGAGAATGTCTCAATATCAAAGGATCCGACAGTACTGTGTTTGCTCTTATGCCAGAGGAGAGGATGAGACGTTAAGGTAATGTACGGGATTGACTTATCGAACGGATTCCACTTTTGGTACAATGTGACAGGTTTATTGTTGTCCCACACTATGCGTATCCCCCATGTATTTCTCGTTCTAGTTGAGACAGAATAAGAACTCATCACAAATTGAGCAAGTAGGTATATGGAGAGCTATATTAATTTAAATTTTTCTTACCTAGCTTCAAATTTGTCTAAAGATAAAGTGGACATAATGGAATTCTTTGGAGAGTTCATTTCACATCCGGATATGTTTCCTTCGTCCTTCCCATCTAATTGTAAGTCACTTTCACCGTGTGCTCCTCCCAGATGGGGTACACACTCCTCTTCTGGAAGTCCAGAAGGATCTGCTGTGCATCTATTTCTCCGTAGAACGACGCACCCAAGGTTTTGTACTGTACCATGGACCTTAGGAATGACGTCCTTTACCATGCCTGCGAGTCCTCCAGCCAATCCATTAAGTCGCCTTCGAAGCATAAGTTGATTACTTATATCCCATCTTAAAACATTAAGTTAAAATATTTGCTGGTTTTACTCACGGAGTCAGAGATTTGTCAGGATACTTCAATTCTCCTTGTATCAATCTTTCCATAATGGACAAATGAATTCTCCTGACTTCCTCAATTTTCATCCCAATGAAGTCATACTTCACAATGAGAATCGTTTTATCCGTGAGAACAATTATCCGTTCCAACTCATTGTCCCAAGTATCGATTTCAGTGAGAAACCAGGTCCCCTTCAGATTTCCATCGTTGGAGTCAACCAACTGCTGCACCTCATCGGTGACATGCTGCACAATGCTATCCCTGTACGCGAAATAGTCTTTCGCGTCCATGTCCGGCGGAGGTGGTATCGGACTTTGTGACATCCATCTGTTGTTACTGTTCCCAAAGTGGTCACTGTGAAAGATCCTTTGTTGAATATTGGGCGAGCCGATTGGAGTGTTTAATGAAACTGTTTGGTGGCCGTCTGGTGAAAGTGACCCAGAAGGGGGTGTCATCGGAGTTATAGCAATTGATGGGAGATCCCCTCCTTCCACATCTAGTGTTAATAGCCTCGGAGCGAAACTATTTTGGCCGAACGGTCCATTACTCCCACTTCCGGCAGGAGGGCTTTCATTGTCATTATCAACAGTATTGAACTCCAGCGTAACGCCATTAAAGTCTGTTACGGCGTCTTCCATACATTCGTCATCCGACAGGGAGACTTGGTGGTAAGTGTGATGCTTGGGAGACGGTGAGGGCAGCATGGTTTCTCCTCGTTTATTGTTAAAGTGGATGTCTTGTTACTGATAATCTTGGTTCATCGTTCAGTTAGGAAGTGGATGAATCAGAGGAATACTACACAGAAGATACATGATTATGAAACACATAAAACATATTTATGTACACTTTTGTGAACAGTGACACCAGAGAAAGCTTGAGTGCATTTACAACGTAAACTGTAGCGTCTCTGCTTTCACCGCATGTAAAAATGCATGCATATGCAAATATGGAGGGAACTTGTGCAATTCGAAATCGTTGATGCGGAACGAGAACGAATTTTTCAGTTTCACGCTCTCATCAGTTTTACCTGCCAGCGGCTGATAACACTCAGCAGAGATCCTTGTTTTTGTATCGTCAACACACTCCTGTCTTTTAATTTTGCGGAAATCAAAGATCTAAATAGTTGTGGTCTTCAAACCATTATCTTCATCATCGCATTCAATGCGGCGGTGAAAGTAGATCGATTCACTTACGAAGTTTTATGTCGTACGTTTAAGTTTACTATTCGATTATAATTTTAGTAGAAAATAGTGGTTATGGATTAGTACGACAAATATCAAAATAAAATACACAGCAAAGGTAAAAAATTATTGTGTACTTTGTTTTAAAAATTCAGGATAAATGTTTCGTCTTTGAATCATATATTGTCTTTGTTGTGTTATTTATTGCAGGTCTAATTATTCACCATCGTTCATCGTTAGTGAAAGTTATTTATTGCAATGGTTTACGGAATGGGAACCTATTCGCAAATTTACCATCATGATTTTCTTGGAGAAGATACTTACATCGAAGTATAGTGAGGTTTGGGAACAGGGCCAAAACGAAGAGTCGAAAGAAATCAAACAAAATTGAAAAAAGTTCACAGAAAATTTCTCCTTTATTCCCACTTTCAAGTATTAACGCCGACCCGTTTTCAAACCAATTATGAAGTTATGATATTTTACTCCGCAGCGGCCTCCAATCACCAATTAATCCAATATTTTGAGCTTTTAAAGTGAACAAGAGAAGACTCACGACTAATATTCTCCAGTGAAAGGTTTAACTCTTCAAGTCCAGAAAAGGTGAAAGGAGCACAGTGGTGATCATCATCAGCTGGTGAAAAAATCAGCTTTAATAACAACACCTCACCTTCTCAACCTCTTTTACCCTTTTCTACTTGCTTTCTCCCTTCTTTCATTCCCATTTCCGCTCTGTGTACAGCGAAGAAAGCAGAGAAAGGCACGACTCAACCTCAACCCTTTCGCATTTTCCAGAAATCTTCGTCTACCCAACATAGCCAGCCGAGCGAGAGAGAATGCTTTGGTTCCGCATATATATTTATACCTTTTGTTCATGCTTTCTCTTCACATTTCTACAAAATTACCCGTATTTTTCAAGCTAATGTCTTTGTGTGCCTGAATTGAATGTAACTTGCATCTATTTCTGTACATCTTCTATTTCAGTCATGCTTGTCAGCAGAAGAACGGCAAGTACATCATTAAGTTGGAAGCATCCCACTCCAGTTCTGCCGACTCGTGACTGATACCGAGAGAACGACCTGAAGATTGAGGGCCTGCTGGAATATTTCTTTCCAGAGAATTTCTCCCTCTTGC
This sequence comes from Heteromurus nitidus, assembly GCA_034687055.1. Classification (NCBI taxonomy): domain Eukaryota; kingdom Metazoa; phylum Arthropoda; class Collembola; order Entomobryomorpha; family Entomobryidae; genus Heteromurus; species Heteromurus nitidus. Next base: position 98,588 of record JAQFZW010000044.1, on the reverse strand, counting down.
TTTCATCGAATCCCTACGGGCATAAGGCATAATGTATGCTTCCGTTGTGCTTATGCATACTGCGGGTGGAGGACAAAGCAATCCTGGAAGACCACGGAAGGTAACAGAGAATAGAAAACACTTATATGGTTAAAATTACTTATCGTTTCCTTCCATATCTTATCATTTTATTTATTGCATGAATGAGCTCACTCATCATTTGCTTAGATGTTAGAAAATGGTTGTGTTTGCTTGATGCATACTTCCTGATTGATCATGATCACGCCTGATTCATCGAAAAAGGTGAATGTGATCATGATCAAGTGACGACGATATATGAACATTGATGATGTGCATCTTGTGTATGAATTGTGAAATATTGTGGATGAATGTATTTCGTCTGTTCTATATACTTGTGTATATTCCCTATATTTTATGCTTATGTATGATTCATACATACGCCTAAAATGTGCTTTTAGCGTTTAGCATCCACTTTCATATATGCAATCCACCTCATGTATCTCTCCTTATGCACATTGTATGCATATCTCCCTTTTTGTATGTAGGTACATCGTACATATGCCCTCCTTCTATACTTCTTTCCTTTTGGCAGACGGGCCCAAGTAAAGTTCACAGAATGAAAGTTTTTTCGAGTTGATGTTGAGTACTTCAAAAACTAGGGAAAATATATCTTCTATTTAGTTGGGTTGTAATGTTGTAAATTTTCTATTCTCTAGACTTTCAAGTTTTATACTCAACTGAACGTTGAACGTGCAGCTCTAATTAATGTTTTTGGCCTAGATTATTATAAAGCAGCGGTCTAATACGGTTAGTGAATGCCAGTCTCAACTTTAATTTTTGGGGAATTATCGATCTCTTGGGATTTGCTGTTTGCTTATGTCCCCGGCCGAATATCACTGTAACTGTCAGAATGGTACATAAATATAAATGTTGCTTCTGAATTGACGGATTTTGTTAAAGTTTAAATGGTACAGTAATTTAAAGTTGGGATTACGCACTGTAAAAATCAATTCCTGGACATTCTCGAATAATCCTGGAACGGGTTGTGTACCATAAGAGCACCATCGATCAGCTGCTTGCAAATTTACTGTCGCCGTCAGCCCGCTGTGTCATGTGTTTCGTAGTGTGAATTTGTTGACAGCTATAATGCTTTTGAATTATTTTATTTATTCAATGGAGGAATTTAATAATAGATTAATTCCATTCTCGTGATGAAGGTTTTGTAAATTAGTTAGGGTAATAGTTAATAATGATTCGTTGTTTTTGTTAAGATAAGTTAAGTGATTTATAAGTGGTTCACCGAAAACTACTTTCGACTAGAACTTCCGCGAGTGCATATCAAGTGACTTGATTTTTTGTATAAATACAAGATAAGACGAGTTATGGAACAAGTTGAAGTTTGTAATAGTTGGGAAGAATTTGATACTGATGCTAAGGTATTTTTGTTCTGGAGTTAGCTCTATTTATTAAACTATATGTAGTACAAGTATAATTTGGGCGGAATGGGTGTTTGCGTGCATTTACATATTCATGGTATTTGGCTTAAAATTTGCAAATTGTAATTTAATGCTTTTAATTTGTACTTTGTTACAGCTTTTGGAAGAACGATTAGAAAAATTGAAAATCGAAAAGGGATTGAATAAATCAATGCCTGTCCAGTCTGAAAAACAGTCACCTTCTGCCGTGCCAGAACTTGAGGGACATCCAAAAATGAGGGTATTAAAAAGAAATGTTCCTAATAACAATGAGGAAGGTAAGATTTTTACGCAGTAGACTTTTGTTTGACCACGAAACAAAACTATGCATTAAAAAACTAAAAGTTGTTTCGTTTTTGAATCATTTAGTTCCGATTACGAATGGTGTAACGACGCCTATGTCGCCTATGTCAAGTTCAAATGGGGTAATAGATTTAACACAAGAGGAGAGTATGCGAACACAATATGTGCCACCGGAACCTCGAATCTCTGTTTTAAGCCGTCCTAAAAAGAAAACGCCTGCTGAAGAATTAGCAGCTAGTAAATCGTCAAAACAGAAAAATCAGCCTGCAAAAACGCTGGAGCAGGTAATTAATTGAGTTGTTTTGCAGAGAAATCTAATACGAATAATTTCTAGTAAGTAATATATATGTTTCTGGTGTTTGCATTTTTCAGCGAGAACAAGAATATGCGGAGGCGCGACGAAGAATATTTGGTGGCGATACGTTAGAAACGTGACTTAAATTTATACATAAGTGCTAAAAATTATTGTGAACCACACCCTCTTGCTCTGAGTGGCTCGCTGTGTGGCTCGCTCAGTGTAGGATTCATCACCAATATTAGCTATGTTGTACCTTCATTTTTGTCCTTTCCCAATTCGGTTCGAGAAATACAGAAAAATTATTCCGCTATGCTATATTTATGAATCTTACTAAACAGTCATACAAAGTAAGGTTAGTGTCCGGAACAACAAAGAACAGAGTAATACTAACAAATATATTGTCTCTAAACCTCAATAAATACTCTTTTAAATATTTTATTCCACGCTTTGAGGGTTGGATACGATATATATTCGACTTCTTCAGAAGCTTTGATTTTTAATTTGAATACGACGGTTTGTTTTGTTACTTATATTAGAAACTGAGAGGTCAACAGAAATTTTATTATCTAGGTTTGCGATGTTTATTTTGCTGCATAATATGCATGTATGTGTACAAGATGTGCTTTTTATAAACAAAATTCGATTCCAATCCAGATTCGTCAGCAGACCCTTTCAATTCGTTACAAAGCTTAATAGAACAAATTCGATTTTAACTCTTTTTATTTTCATTATTGATGACATGAGTTTCAAGATGGCAAACGTACTTATTCTCTGTTTGCAACAACAAATTTGTCTGAATTTGCTCTATATTTCACAGTCCCCCTGGATTACAACAAGTAGTTCATGTACAGCCACCACAGATTTTGTGATCATATTTAATTCATAACCTATTCCTTCTGTTCGAACCTTACGGCAAATCCTTTAAAAATTCCAACCCGGACTGGGACATGAAACCAGGATCTAAAATCTTAAATCTCATGAATAACGGACTACTTCTTCACTTTGAGCATCTACTCCTCGCACACTTGATCGCAGCAACGTAAGCAAATCGGCAGCAATAAATAAAAAGGTTATGTTCCGCTTTCTGTAGTAAAACGCAGGCATTCTACTTTCATTACTCCTTACAAGGGAATACACCTCGCACATTTGTCATTCATCCTGTACACTTACTTTACTACGCACATTCTCTCTTAAATGCGGAGAGGGACACTAAAAGCAAAAAATAATTACTTTACGCATACGCATTCACCTATATCCAAATCTGAGATGCATGCTTCTTGTAAGTCAACAGTGCAGATTGAAGACACAAAGCCATCATAAGCATGAAAGCAAAGCACAAGTTTTCTCCCTTGAAAAAATATAGAACAAAAGTATCATTTCTCGCCAGAGCCACATCTTAATACTATATCTCTTAACTCTTATATGCATCTCATCTCACATCCTTCACTCAGCTGAAGATAATATGACAAAAAAACATATACACATCTCCAACGAAAAAAACACATGCTCCTTGGTGTACACAACTTTTTACAGTAAATGCAACCTTCTTTCTGTACACATCGTGACGGAGGGGATTGCCTTAAAAAGATACATACATTAAGCTGTAAAGTAGATCTCCTCCGCTTCTCGTCTTCTAAGATAGGCCACCTGCACACCCTGCAGGCGCTTTTTATCTTCCCTTAAAACTTCTACCATCTCTCTTTCTGTTTTACTGTTTCTCCTTTCAAATTTGTTTCACTTCTCTCTCTCTCTCTCGTTCGTTACTCGTTTTCTCCTCCTTCCCTTCTCGCGAGAGAACCCTTGCAGATGACGAGAAAATCCCCCAAAGTCCCTGTAATATGCAGATGCAGAGTAGAGATGTAGCAGCAACATCAGAAGATCTTAGCAAAACTTCATCCCAGTTTTAATTTACCACTCATAAAAAAGTTTTTTCTGATGACGCTACTCCTACAAAATTGAAAAAAAAATCTTTTTACCTAAACTTCCCAACGAATGTAACATATGCACACTGCACACATCATATCATTTGCGCGTTCCTACGCTCTCACTTTGTTTTCGACATGACATGGGGGTTGTGTCTAAAAAAGACGTGAAGTATCTACCACCACCACACCACCGTAACACATATGCTTGTTGAAATGTGCTGTAATTACGTTTCATGATGGGCATCCTCATCATCATCATTCTTCGTACCCTTACACAATACTAGTTGTGCATGCTCAGTACACAATCGTATTAATGTGGTGGATTAAAAAATGTGCTCTCTACCTTAGCTGCTCATCATCATCTTCATGTCATAATTCTATGTATACAGTGAAGGTATGTTTAGACATTACACATTAAATGTAGGCAAATCTACGTAGGCAGAGCATCATAACGTTGATATAGGCGAGAGGCAAACAATGGTAATTGCAGCGTGCCGTGAAACTCCCCTCTTCTGAACCAGAGAGAGATAATCTGCTTTATGTTTCAGTGTATTTGATGATTTGACTGCAGCAAAAATATGAAAATGTGCTCACAATATACAAAAGTGCACACACGATGAAAAATATGGTAAGGTAATCCCTAATATGTCCTTAAAGAAGATACGCTTATATATTCAACAACGACGATCCGAGAGACGACAATCTCCCTTGCGTTACAATGCCCATCACATTTTTGATATTGAATGGAGAGATCCTAATGCAAAATGTAAACGTGCTCGGTTTATATGAAATGAAACCATAAAAGCAAATAACAACACACACATTGTGTGTACTTTACGAGAGTGATACATATTATATGCCTACATGAAAAATTCTAGTTTTTTTCGCTATTTTCCTATTCCTTCGTAATATAATGCCTTTCAGTTACGTATTTAGCTTTTAGTGATGTTGCTTTTACAGTCTCTTGCATTCCCCCATCGGGATAACTTACTTTAAACGATGCGGTGGTGGTGTGTGCTCTTGTCTGCTCTGCGAGTCAGTGTGTTCTCTGTGTTCTGTTCAAGTGAACAGAAGAGAAACATCGGATGCGAGAACTAGTCTTGTGTGTCCTTCGTCGGCATATGCAGCAAAACTTGTGTGTTTGGATTGTGTGGATGGAATCGAGAGGGGAATAAAGCATTACAATTTTTTCTCTCTCTCTTGCTCGATTCTCATTTTTTCAGCACACACGGACGGTCGGACACGGACAGCAGAGAAGAGTTGGAGTTGAACATATAGGCATATCTAGTATTTTGGAATTAGAAGGATATATTATCTTTTGTACATTAGAGAAGAGAGGTCCTTTTTTAACAAATGTACACAGTCAACTTGGAATGCAATGTGGATATATATTATTTTGGAGAAACAGAGCAGTCATGTCATGGCATGCATCCATCGCATAGCCACAGCCACGATGTCTCTGTAAAAACGCCAAGTTGAGTGAGTGCGAATGGAGAAGAAAAAAGCGCCCACAACACAATATCCACACATCCCATGCAATAATATGTGAAGTGGATAAATAGGGTAAACGGACGACAGGAAACTTTGAGCACGCTGGAGCACATCGAGATCATTTCAAGGGAATCTCCCTTTACCTCCGGTTCAACATTCTGCTGCTGGTTGGTACTGGTTCTGGTACTGGTCGTACCGTTTGTAAAAGTGCATCTCAATATATAAAAAATTTACAGACAAAAGCTAAAGGGGGAAGGGAACTTGCATCCAATCCAGTCCAGCACACATCTACCTTAACGTTAACGTTGTGTTTGGAGTGAGGTGAGGAAAGAGGATGCAATCTAATATGTTATGCATTGCTACGCATATATGCCCTTCGGGATACGGTGTGACGTGAGGTGAAGTGTGCGCTTCGTTTTCATGTTGTTTTTCTCTCCGCGTATTACTCACTCCGGACGACGGAGAGAAATGCCCAGTACAAAGTAACTGACAAAACGGTGAGAGCAAGCAAGAGAAAGAGAAGCAGGGAATGTGCCAGAGCTTCAGTCTCCGTTTTGCACTGGATTCGGATAGGGAACTGGAAAATTGGAAGAAAAGTATGGGTAATTGAAACGTAAATAATTTCCGACTCCAGTTTCCTGTGATTCACTTGCGAATGTTGGAGAGCGTTGTTTGTGCCTAATAGAAATAGAATTACATATGTCTATTCGTCGTAATTGTGAACTAATTGGAGTATATACTTAATTAGTTCATTTACCTAAGTAGTGAATTCATCCCTGTGAGTGGAACAGAGTAATTATTTTTTTGCGCAGGGCTACATATGTGAACAAAGTGGTTAGCCTTGTTTCCTATATAAAACGTCAACGGATAATGTGGGCTGCTGCTGTGTGGAGTGCTCCTCTACTCTCTTCATTCTGCACAACAAAGTGCATCTCATCTCATACGAGCGGCGAGTGAGAGGAGATGCCTAATTGATGCTCATTCGAAGAACCATATTTTTTATGCGTAACGGTTCTTCTTGACAACTTGGATGATCCATCAAAAAAAAACTTTGTAATTAAAGGAAGGACAAGTTTGAGCGAGAGAAAATCCAATTTAAAACTGTCTCGTCATAAAAGGAATTTGTGATGATGACGATGTGATGTGTTGTGTGGTCTTTTTATGAAGACGAGTAATGAGTAATTAGGCCAGAATGAATATTTTGTGAACAAAAAAATTCAATTACACTCAGTGCATCTTGTATTACTGACCGAAATCTTCTATAATATCGTGAAATTACGCGACTTGGGTTAAGTATATTATAACTTCACACGAACGTTACGCATCAACCAGGTTTGTATAACCTACTCCATATTCTTTGAAAATTACTCGAAACTCCAAGTTGACGACACAAGCAAGATATAACGGAAACTATATGAAATTTGGTAAGACCACAAAAAATCAATGGAATATATTTGCGCAATTTGGCATTCACATTCATATCGCATGTGCTTTTTGTGTTGACAACTCTCCACACTGACAATGAGACAAGGACAAGGCCATTCTCTACGATCGATGCTCCGATAAAGGAAAATCCAACGGTAGAAATTTGTAGCGCTATACTTAAGTTGATGAAACCCTTCTTGGCTATCGTTAACATCCATCAGATACAACTAAACAAAGCCTTCCCTTCGCTACGATGTTTAGGAGTCATACGCTGATGATCCTGGCTGATTTGATTCACTTACGAATTTTCAATTTGCATACTTAATCGAACTATATTTATAGTCATGCACAGTTTTTATACATCTAGATGATTTACCGAATTGCAAACACATATAATTACTATCGACAAGTAGCTTAAGTAGATTGTATCCAAAATGGAATTCTATACAATTCAGTTTCAAATCCATAATTGCATTATGACATGACGATCTGATCTTATGAATAGCATTAATAAACAATGAGCAATTATTATCAGAGTAAGATCAATCATAAAATCCACACAGGGGACGAATCATAAAGCTGCACTCCTTTTTTGAAATGTGTGCTCGCACAATTCACACGGACACAATATAAAATGACATGTGCGCAATGTCATCTCCGCTTTTGAATGTAAAGCTTGCCTGGATGGGATGCTTATATGAACATCATCACCCCAAGCCACTATCATCATTGTCATGATTTTTCCAAGAACAGCTTTTGATTTTGTTGTTTTAGACAACCCTACGAAATCGCATTAGCTATTCATGAGCGATCCCCTTCAAAGAATTTTTGTAGCTTGAAGCCATACATACGCCAACGCAAAATTCATATGCTAATGTTCATTCCATATCGACACTCTGATCATCATTATTGTACAAAGCCTATCAAAACGATCTTAAAGCATATTTTTATGTTAAGCAGAGTGAAGGTATAAAAAAGTAGGCTCACAATGGATTGTAAAGCATTTCACTGCTAATTTCTTATTCAATCTATGTTACAGTTAGCTCATCACAATTGAAAATGGAATGATGTCATGTCATTCATATTCAATTTTGTGCTTCAATTTCAGTGTGTGTGCAGCAGCAAATTCAAGGTGAATCTCAGGCAATTACATATTCATCAAAGCAAAGCAACATTATTTATGAGTGCAGATTTTTCGCTGTCTATTATTTAATTTTGTTTTGCGGAAAAAGGTTAAAAGTCTGAATCCATCTGTGAGTAATCAGGATCATAATCGTGTAATCGTGATTAGAGCTGTTGAGCTGTGTGCATATTTGGTAGCAGATAAGATACAAAGATAGCTTTTTGTAGGCTGTTAGCAGCCAAAAATCGTAATATGTTTAGAGTAATAAAATTTAGGCTCAAACATTTCGAGGTTTTCCATTTTTTTCAGAAATGAAAAGAAAAACGAACACATTTGTTTTCATATATATCATTCCTCACTAGAAGGTCATAAAAGCCGAAATTGTTTCAGGTTTAGTGATTCCCTGAAATTTGAAAATTCGAATTCATAATTGAGTTAAGAATGGTTATAAGCACATTACAAAAATAATCTTCCCCTTTACTATCAGAGATGCCAGACAAGGAACAAGGGAGAAGTTATAATCTTTTTAAATATTCATTACAAAATTACATTAAAATAACATAATACCTAAAGAGCTAGAGGCAATAAACGCATTCCATCCACAAGTGTGTGCCTTTACACGAGCGCGTTTATGCTTGTTCTCAAAAGTTTTAAGGAAGACTTTTAAAAGGCATATCGCATAAAAAGGCGTGTCTACAAGTATGTTCACTCACTCGCGGTTAAACTGTACATTTAATAACACACGTCAAGATCAACTTTTAGCTCTTGAAGGAAAAAATCCACACTTGCACTCTTTTTTTATGTATCTCTCTGATATATCCCAAAAGTATCTTATCTGTCTGTTGTGATTACGCATAAACGAATGATGATGATGATTCATTTATCATCATCAACTGAAAGAGGATTTTAATCTTTTATTTACAACAAACGATTCCATTCCTCAGCTCAGTAGCCACTCAACTATGCGTGGCTGAGCTATGCACACGAAAGTCATTTCATTCTGTGATCCTCTTCCGACTTCATTCTTTATTGCGAAAAGGATTTATATTCGCGTAGGCAAGGCATGAAAAGAAAGAAAGGATCTCTACAGGCGTGTGTGCTGTGCTGTGCAGCAGTGCGCTCAAAACTCCAGAGAAGTGATCATAAAGGGATAAAAAGCTCCAGGCTCTACCTTAATGCGAGCATAAATCCATCTTGAAGGTGAAGGTGCAAAATTCCTTTCCTACTTTACGGAACTGATTGTGACTGTGAAGGTATGAGGCTCAGATGTGCCATGCGAGCGGAGATCATGTCTAAGCCCAAAAATCCTTGGCAAAAGTCAAGAGAATCATGCAGGTTCTTCATATCCAAATACATACATTCTTACCCTTACCTGAGATTCCGTTTTACAGATGAAAACGCTTTAAATCCATATTTTTAGTCTGCGTGACATTTCTACTATGATGGCATGTGCCAAGCTCCCTATTGTGTGCGATTCCTAGAAGATGCCGCATTCTTTTGCAGTCTTTTTTTACTGTTTTTTTCTCTCCCTTTAATAAAGCACAAGAGAAGAGAGACTCTTTATAGACTTCACTTCACCTCATCATCACACCTGTTGTGTTATACCAAATCACTGAAATCACGTTAAGCGCTGCAGCATTGTGCGAGTATATACACATACATAAATGAACATCTACTCCTTTTGTTCAGGCAAAGTTGAAGTTGAAGTTGAGCAAATATGATGTTGATGATGGGTCATTGGTCTTGACGTATTTTAGAATCATATTGCATCTTCTTCACTTTTCACATGAAAATACGATGAGCATAATAATAATACGATGAGTGTGAGATGATATCATGGGAAGCATTCACAACGAGACTCATCGTCTATTTTGACTTGAATGAAGAGCTGTCGTAAGTAATCATAATTTGTTGTTAATTGTGAATAAAAGCGTTGCGTACAGGCTGTCATTAAAAACATCTCACGACAAAAGAAAACTCACAAGTCATATTTCTCGTGGCAGATGAAGAGATGATGATTTACTCGTTATTAAACTTGAATTTAATTGATATTACAGTGAGACAGCACTGAAGCTCAAGATAAAAAAATATATGTTGAAATAATCTTCTTTTTTCTTTCTCTCTCTCTCGTCAAGTTTCATATTCTTTCTGTTTGCATGTTTTGATAAAATTATAATTAATTATGAATTATACAGTTTGTGCATGTACACATGACCCCTACTCTGACCCCTTGTTGGCAAGTTGACTTATTTGTGTGCGGGTTCTCATTCTCATATTTGCTTATTTTGTCATTTAGAAACAATCCTTCGCGCGATAACTGACTTTTCCCTGTCTTTTTGCATGCAACCAACTAAACTAATCCTTAAGTCATAATGAGAAAAGATTAATTTGTGCTATATGCAACTATCCATCTCAACTTCAACTCCAATTGTACTGTCATCAACGATCGCTTTTTGCCAAGATTGTGAGATAGTCTTTTCTCATCTACTTTATTTCATCACTCGACTTCAGCACAAATTTATATTGCAAAACCTGTAATAATTTTTTGAGAGGTCAGATAAAAATATTAATAACTTTAACTTAACTTCAATTTTACGCTTTCCTTGAATTCCTTTCATTTCATGTGTGTAATACATGTACTCAACGAAATGAACATGCATGCTCACAATCACGAAATAGATACTCTCACCTTTGTTGTCACAAAATCAGAAAGGAAGTTCCTTATACTCCTATTCAAAGCAAATAACGACAGCGATATTTTTTAGGAGTACAGCCATTAGCGGAATGATTTCTAGTTAGCGTATTAAATGCGACGAGATATGTCACAGCCATAAACGAAAGGAGAAAAAGTAATTTAGAAAACTTCCTGGGAGAGCGAGAGAAGGTAACAAGATTAGCGCACAGCTAATATATCATAATGGATGATGGATGGTAAAGGAGAAGACACAAGACAAGGTGTGACAAGCTTGTACCGGATGCGCTAATTATTTCATTATTTGTAAGAAACCATGTGCAATAGCACCACATTGTTGTAATCATCGTCACGATCACCCTCATCATCGTCATCCTTACAAACAAGCTGTACATGCAACACAGCAATTACATGAATTCTCACAAGTTCCTGCGCGAATGTGCTTTTTTGCTCTACACTCTGCAATAATAATAATGAAAATTGCAGAGTTGTGGAAACCGCAAAGGAGACAAAAAAATGTCCCGAAACACCTTCTCCGCCTCTCCATCAGAGCAAGACCAATGAAGGTGGAAATTACTCCGTGGAGAGTGCTTTTCATCTCGAAATGGAGTATAGAGAGACGACTATTTCCCTGTGCTCGGGTATGAAGGTGTGATATACTCGTTCATTCATAAGTAATACACTCATTGTGTTTGCGAATATGAGCTCTTAACGTCATCGTCCATGGGCCTAACATAAACTTTGCTCACTCAGGCTCATCGTCTCAACTCAACAGAATAATATTGTGTATCATAACTTTTAGAGCAAAGACCTGGAGTGCTCTTCTGCGCTCACATGTTACACCATTCAAGATAAGTGAACTTTTGATGTCGCCAAAGCTCTGTGTAGCCCAAGCCCCAACGAAATATATTTTCCCACAAAATTCTCATCCCATTTTCTTTTGATAGCGTTATAAATATTCCCCATTTGTTGCTAGTTTATATTGGCTGAGCCTACAAAAGATTCATGCAAATTGCCCGTTCGTTACCTTTATATCACCTTTCGTGAATCGTTGGAGTAATGGAATGTCATAAAGTATAGATGTAATGTGTACTCTGAATAAGATATGAATATCGATTTCGTGACACAGGCTAACGATGACGTCTGAAAACTTGCGGAACAGACTACACCAGAGACTATAGATGCAGACACATTCCAGTTGAATGACTAATACGATAGCACTTTTGCAACAGTATAGAAATGTAATAATGGCATACTGGACCATAATTATGTTTTTTACAAACTGATACTTGTCCATTTTACATTTCTTTTTATTTCATCCGAAACAACTCATTCCCAAAAGATCCCTTTCGATTTTCGCAATTTCATAAAAAACAAAAAAAAATCTTATTGCTCACATGAGGAAAGGAATAATGGAACATAAACGTCAGTGTGCCGTGTGGATAATAATACAGGAGAAATATATTTTATTGCAGGGATATATATTTCCTTCATGTCTCCGTCTGAAGTTCGGGCTCCATGCCTGGAACTCGAGACGCGAATCTGAGCCAGATTGTTTGCATCATTGTGGAGTGAAGAATGGTGAACTCATTCATTTTTTGTAGAAATTGAGTGAGTCAAAGAAACAAAAATCTGTATTCATTTCTTGTACCTGTGGCATGAGAACATTCGTCGTCCGAGTCCGAGTCAAGTATTATGGGAATTCTAAGAATATGTTGGGGGTCCATGCTACTTTGTGCTATCAGCATGTATGAAAGACTCCACGACAAAGAATGCAGCACGATGATAGATTGAATTCCGCAGTAGTATCCTATAGAACAAGTTATGCTTTAACTTTTGCATGGTCCTGTCATCATTATTACTCATTTGCGTTATTGCGACCTAAAAGTACTCTCACAAATTCTGTTTGGGAATGTAGCCAAAAGGCAAGTCGGAATATTATGCATACTACCGGTCGTACAGTTTACAGTCTTATAGTTTAGCACATTTTATGACAATAGTCTTCCAAGCACAACTTCATCTTGATCAGGCGAAAGGAATTTTCGTCGCTATCTAAAGAGTGAAAAGCAGACTTTTTTGGCTCTTCCCTCTACCTAAATGTTTACGTTTTCGTATAAATATACCCAGAAAAGCATAAATGATACTTTGGTTCACACCAACTCGAGAATATCTTGTACTTGCTGCGTGACTTATGTGCTAGGCATAAAAGCATAAAAAACGTACATATCGTCACGGCCTTCACATTCACATCTTCAGTCATTTGTACAAACGTAAACGAAGCAAGGAATTTCTTAAGTACGTGTGAAATACATGTTTTGGAATGACATGAAGGTATCAAACAAAATTGGTTGAAGATGTGATTTTCAATCCGTCTTCTCATCCGGTTTCTTGAGATACACACATTCATTAAAAACTGGTGAGATGGCCGAATGGATGGACATTTGTAAAACCTAACAGAATTTGACCACAAAATAAAATTCATGTTTGCATTCTAAAGCACGTATGTAAATTCAAATATGGCGTGTGGATGGTTTGCGTCAGTCATTTTCATTTAAGTACACAGGGGAAATTAACGGAAGTTGAGAACATGTTGCATAACATTCTGCGGTCAAGGTCAAGGAAGTAACTTTGTTTTGTTGAATTGAACCTGTTGTAGGGAGCGACTCCTTGAGTTTGTTAGAAATTGCAGACTATACTTATATACAACTTGAACTAACAAGAGTTATCTACCTTCGCGTGAATGTCTGGGTTAATTTGAAGCAGAAATCATTTGCATATTACATCTTAAACATCTACCTGATATCAAGGAGCATAAATGAAGATTTTAGTAGCATAACCCAGGGAGAATATTTGTTAGCAGTTTGTTCTACGCTGAGCATAGCAGATTGCCTACACTGAAGTGATGATGATGTTTGGTAACATGTAACACTCGAATGCGAATGAATGAAATGGAATTTTTTTCAAGAGGAATGCTGCCAAGTAAGTTATAAGAACGTCGAAATTGGGGAGCCAAAATGCGTATTTCTCTACAAATTGTTTGGGCCTTCGAGAAGTCTGTGATCCGAGGTGTTTCATGTTCAACAGCCAAAGCCACGTTTCAAGATATCACGCAATTCGTTTATTCAAACTTTACTTCATTCAAACGAAACGTTTTCAGTGCATCAAACCGAAGGAAATGATATAAAGCAGGAGAGAGAGGAGAGAGGAAAGAAGATATTAAATTCTGATCAGGTAGAACCGCAAATCGGTGAAGTTTGAAATACTCGTGAATTGTGAAGCGGAGCAAGTGAACTGAATAAGCAATAGTTGTTTTCATTGATATATCGGGACTTTCGTCTGTAGTGTTTTGTAGCACAAAGTTGAAAACTAAACATCAAACTTGTAAATAGATTGTAATGCTAATGTAGAGGAGAGAGAGAGGAACAACTCGTGCTTATTGGAGTTGCGCGTATATTTTTCTTACTTAATTTCACGGTTGTGCAGATTGAAACATGTAAGGGCAATTGCACATTCACGTGTTTTCTTCCACTCACGTCATAGTCCCTCTGGTCCCTGACCTGATCTGATCCTTCTAAAATTATACCTTGCATCTGCATTATTCTTTAAGCTAAGGATGATCATAATCCTAAACATAATATCACTTCTGTCGAAGTCTTAGATTATTTATTGAAAAGTATGCTAACCAGTATCCCAGCCGGTGTGCTTCCGCCAGATAATCAGGAATTGGTGCACTTGTGTGTATGCGAACATTCAATCGTCATTTCATGACTTCATCAACCTGAATCTCCGGGGACGTGTAATCATCAATCTCAAGCTCTCAAAATGACATCGTGCTATCTTATGCAACCCATCATTCGGTTAGTCCCAACGGGTTTCCTTTATCCTTCGGGCTTTTCTTTTACTGTTTTGTGTGGTGCCTGATAATAATATATACGATGCAATACGATACGCGATATAGATCCTTCTTCGTTTTCTTGCAAAATGTGATTACTCCTGTTGCACATTTTTGGCAGTTTTCGATTACAAGAAATGACTGATCGTGATCTTCTCTGCTAATGATATCTGGGATCAGATGACATGACCAAAAAAATCAGTTAAAAAAAGAAGTAAGGATTAACTGAATCCCTTGAGGCTCTCTTAATATTTCACTCGCAAAAATTGGAATTTGCATTTACAACCTACCTACCGCATGTAACATAGGCTGATAAATATGGGTATGCCGTGCCCAATTTTATACAATTTTTGGTGCAATATGTAATAAATGCAACTAAACATCCCTCTTGTGCATCATATCATTCCACATTCCACTCCGATTTTAATCATTATCATTATGCATTTTTACTGCTAGCGACGAACTTAAAACTTTTTGTTATCTTTTCAGCCAGAGGGAGAGATGATTCTTGCTTCAGATTTAGAATAGAATACAGAATGTATGCATCCCTTTTTGTTTATGTGCTTCGCTTTCTTGTGCATTTTAATGCAAAGCCACAACAATTGTGCATGTCTCCATACTGCCGAGCTAGTACAACGTAACGTTCCCTATTTTATTTCACTTTGTACAATTTTTTTTTGCAATTGCATTACATTTTTACTTTATAGTGCACCATCAAAAGCCTCCTGCTGATGGTTACTCGTCAAGCAAAAATGCTGTTACTGTTATGCACACTTTTTTATAAGCGAAAAAAGGCTTAGGCGAAAAAGTTTTGTACTTTTTTTGTGCTCATCATGATTCATGATGAAAGCCTTATATTTCACAGACTGAGGCTATTTCAGATAAAAGTTTTTTAGTGTGTATTTAATATACTGCAGCTATTATATTATTATTATTGCTGCCGCGCCATGCCGCCTGTGTAGCACTGTCTAGCGAGACTCTCTCGGCATGAATCAAGGCTTTTTTTGTAGATTTTTTGTTTTGTTTTGAGATTACTATATTCACAGCGAAATGCCGTTTTTTGCAGACTTAGTTTAACAGGAGGAATGTAGTGCAGTTGTGTATTATTGCGCATCTCTGTCAATAAGTCACATGAGATAATGTGCTGAATGAAACCCTAAAAAAAGATGCACGTCATCATCACAACTTCGGTTTTAAAACTGTTTGTGCTCTGCTCTGTAAACCGAGTGAATGAATGAATTGTCGAGTTTAAAATTTCGAATGAGTTCATCCCACGAGCCACTTGGTACAATGAAGCATATAGCTGAATTAGGTTGTTATCGGGGGTGAAATATAGAACAAGGCTTTAATGGAATGCTATCGTCATTCTCATCACTATCATCGTCGTCATTTACATTTGCCTCGGCATCTTCACGTACGTATTTTAAAGTACAAACATTCATTATTATATCAGTTTCGGAAAACTCGTTAATGGGCTACTCACTCTTTTTCACAAAAAATTTAAATATCAAACCCATGTTTCTTCTTCTTAAAAGCTTACTTGGCTCATTTTCTTCCCCTTCTTTTCGTGTAATTAGATTATGCATATATAAGCATCACATTAATATTTTTTGCGCGTTTCTTGACAAGAAAGACAAGGTGTTATGTGTTTCAGGATGATTAAAAAAGATTACTTCGTTCAAAAAGGAGCAGACAGTAGACGAAAAAGAGCTTTGAGGGGATATGTGATGATTGTGATGGTGTGACTATTTTTTTCAAAGAAAACATCGCATGAATTACGTGAAGTTGCTTTTCAGCACGAAATCTCATTTACTTACGCGCGCACATTCCAGGCTACCAAGCGTGATCATAAATAATTAGGCTTTTGAACTTTTTCCCTTATATTTTATGTATATGCACCGTTTTCTTGTCAAAAAATGCAAAAAATTGTGATGATGTTGAAATGTTTTTTACAGACGTGGGGTACTCACTCTTAAGCTTTGAAAGCAGCACATATGCAACATCTTTACCTTATCGGTATACTATCCCATTATCTAGACATATATCAGATATGAAAAGGGTTTTTGCAATCAGGGAGGAAGAAAGTCGTCATTTAGTCACTTTTTTATAGAATGTTTCCCTGTAGAAGAATTCCATTTCATGCCGTCATAGATTAAGTGGAAAATATGAATGCTATCTGATTCATTCCATTACCCACTCGGTGCGAGTGATGACATGAAGAAGAAACGCATTTACGTTTTTTACCATCATCGTGTCCTGATGGTTTTATCTCCACTTTTCTTCGATAAGTTAAGGAGCATATTTGAATTTAATGAATTTTCACGGTGATCATCATAATCATTACAAACACTCTTAAAGTGAACACTGGAAATCGCTTGTCGTACGAGAGGATGTGGTTTGGGTGAATGTATGTGCGCGGTTTGGGGATGAGCGCTAGGCCAGGCCCGGACTTCGCATAGCAAAAGTATCTTTTCACATGTTATCAAGATCTATCCCTTTTTCACAGAAGAAATCATTTGAAGTGCCTTTTAGCTTTTAAAAAGAACTAAAAGCCACTTCGTCAACTCGTTAATAAATGCTTATCGTACGGGGATAACGTGATAAATCATCTAA
Source organism: Heteromurus nitidus (assembly GCA_034687055.1). Taxonomy (NCBI): domain Eukaryota; kingdom Metazoa; phylum Arthropoda; class Collembola; order Entomobryomorpha; family Entomobryidae; genus Heteromurus; species Heteromurus nitidus. The sequence goes on along the minus strand of JAQFZW010000044.1, from coordinate 81,351 downwards.
TGACTCCCATTTAAGTACACGACGACTGTGGACCGGAGAGATGAAAATGGGAAGCGTGTCCAAAATCTCACTCAAGAAAGAAATGAATGGGCACATAAATCGCGAACTAAAGAATATTTTCGAGCAAATTGCAATATTACACGTACCGTTACACACTACGGGACAATAAAGAAAGCAACACAATACTAGCATTTTTGTGCTCTCGTCAGATTCCTGCGTTTTTTGTGTACATTGGGAAATGGTGCACGGTTAAATGAGCCATACGTGAATAAAATAAATAGGGATTGTTAGGCATAAAATTTAACAATTTAAGCAATTTACATGCGAACGGTACTCTGAATTGACGATGAGTGAGTGTGAGTTGAGATATTGTCCTTGTCGTGACTTGACTGTCACATATATTTTCAGGAGAAATGTCCTTTTGTATTTGGTCTGAGAACTAATGCGGGTATGCTTGTACCAGGCGGTTTTTGTTAAACGTTTATAAAAAGGTTGGTATTGGTAGAGCCAAGCAAATTAAGTGAATACAAGGAGGCTCAAGTGGTTAACTTGATACACATCAAGTCCAGAAGTATCGCAGGGTGACATGAAAAGTATTTTAGAGCACATGTGAGAGGCAGAACGCAGAGAACGAGCGTCCCAATCCCTGTGGGGTTTCAGCGAAATGTAAGCGCAACACATATGGGATCACTTTGAAATTGAAAAGGATGCTGTTGATACATTAGTCCCATTCCTCGTATCTTTTTCAGTCGTCCCTTACTGAATTGCAACCTGTAGGGATAATGTATCATGTTCTCAATCACACACACACTTCTTTTCCTTAAAGTTGAAAAAAGATTTGTGATGATTGCAGAGAGTCTCTTCAACAGAGTCAAGTAGTGGACGCATTTTGTAGGAGTGAGGAAACTGAAACTAGAAAAAGGCGAGGAGACTTCGTTCGAAGGCCATGGGCCATGTGCTTCTGAGAAAAGCTTTGATGAAATTCGAGAGCTCTTTTCTGGAAAAAAAGTTTGCTTTTTACTTAAACTGAATGAATAGGCTGGAAGAGTTTTAAGTGGCAGTAGGGATGTCTTTGTTTTGGGAAAGTGACGCCTTTCACACTTGGCACAATGAAGGATGAGGGATTAGAATTTGAAATTGATTTTATTTCGAGTGCACTTATTATCCAGTAGAAGAGCCCTTTCCTTCTATGTCGAGAAAAAATGTCTCTGAAGCCTATTCTTATCCGAATAAAGTTTCTTAAGTTAAGGCCAACGCTGTTGAAATTTCGGTGAGAATATAAAAAGTTGAAGAAGCAGATAGGTTTCATTAGTTTCCGATTGTAGCAATTGGGATTTGGATTGCCGTCCTAGTCGCCCTCATCATCATCTCCGCACGTGTAATTCCTTATTCCTCTCATGAACCTCACGAGCGCTATTAATCTAATGTAAATTGCCTTTCACCAGGAAAGAATAAAAAAGCATCCTCCAATTCTAACTAAACCTTCTTTTCATCGCTCCAATTGAATTCAATTTTTATTGGAGACTAAGGGAAAAAATTCCTTCGGAGAGCTTCCTCTATACCTCTAAAAATGCATTCCTTCTAAATATATGTTACCGACATCCATGGCGTGATCACCAGAATTTCATCACGTTTTCACCATTTTTACCCCTTCTCTCCAATCAAATGGTATAAAATGAGCCTAGCTAAATAGCTCAACCGTTTATTGCTCCAAAACAGCTTGAACCCTTCATTCCCTTTCAAACGAACAAAGTTCGTCTCTCTGGAGCTGGAGAGAAGTGAGAACCAGCTGCAAACCAGAAGGAATTTTCCCAAGGGAAAGGAACACCGTAATGCCATCATTTTCTTGTGTGTGTATTGATCGTATGTGTGCCGTCGTATAACAGCTCTCCATCTTGGTATACCATAACCATGTCGCGTCGTGATGAAAATATTATCCGTTATAAACTCTCATTCTCCGCTCCATTCCACGTTTTCCACATATCAGAAATGGCGTAATATCCATGTCTCGAATTTGAGGCAAGTCAACGGAAAAATCGTGTCTTGGAGTCTTTGCATGATGTGAAATCAAGGAAAATCTAAACGAAACCAAACCAATTTTTTCACAGTTCGCTTGCAATACACACAGCCGCCAGAACTGCAGACGGAAGGAAGAAAAAGCAATATAGTGATTTCAAGTACTCAAGGAAAGTTTCATATCAATCACAAGTCAAACAACGAAAGTACCAGGAAACTTGAATAAATTGCTGTAATTTTGATTTTCTTTTCGAAGGAGGTATTGAGGCTCATGGAAAATGGGTACTTGCATATATAAAGTTTTCTTTTCCTTCTTTGTATCCATCTTTTATGTCAATAGGCTATTGTAGAAGGAGTGATTCCGAAGAGTTGGAGTTGATGAAAAGTTGATGTCGATATGCTGCCATATTCCTTTCCGAACAATACACATAAATTATGAACATACAAAAAAGTGGAAAAGCTTCTTTGCTCCCGGATGTATCATTCGTGAATAAAAATATTAGTTTCTTCCTCAAGAGTTGCAACCGTTACTCTGGCTTACTTTTGAAATCAGCAATTTCAACGAACTTTTTTTCGATATCCAATTCAACATCCAATTGCTTTTATATAATATTGCCTATTTTCCATTTAGTATTTGAGGCAAGTCTTGTGAGCAGAGCGGTAGCCGAGAACATTTTCGGAACATATGTCAAAATATTAAAAAACCAAGCTCCGTTCGCGTTATATTTGCTTTAGTGACAATGACAGGTGGCAGGTGTACATTGTTACGTGGTGGCTTTAGGCCATACAGCTCAAGTTGAAGCTATGTACCTGTGCTCAGGATGGAGCAGGGGAGAGAAAAGTGATGCCTAATCGTAAAAACGTAGTTTTCCATTCTCATCATGATCACACTACTTCAGCTCCACTCCACCCTCGCCTCCTCTCTTTGCTGCTCGCTTCAATTCAACTTCATTCAACCTCATCGTGTAACCCTACCAAAACATATAGACTTGCTTCACAAAGGTACATGATGGAGTAGAGTACCACAAAACATACAGAGACAAACATATATATAGTCACTGCACTGTTTTAATAGATTTTTTTGCCGAGTACTACGTTTGTCGTGCCTAACTGACTTTTTGATTCGTCCATGACTCACGTCCGTTTTCCTTTTTGTTTCTCTCCGCGTCTAAGTTGATGACATGAGCTGAGGAAAAAAATCAGTGGCTACATACAAAAAGAAAACATACAAAAGCGTTTGGAGCCATACGTGTTTTATGCGATTTTCCAGTAGTCATCATCATCATCATTCGCATCAGTATTCGTCATCACAGAAACCACTACAACTCTGCGATTATCATTAGTCAAGTCAAGGTAAAGGCTTCCCTGCAAAAAATATTGAGACAAAGGAAAAATGGCTTGCATAGCTTTCAACGTAGCTTCCAGAGATTTACTTAAGCTATTACAAGGGGATTAAGCGAACAAGCGATGCGATATCTTGACTAGTCCAAACCGAAAGCTCTTTCTCTTATGACAGAAAACGTTGTGGTTTTTTGGCTCGCACGATTTGAAACTTTTTTGAACCCCTTGCCGTGCAGAATTACACAATGTAGCCAGAATGCATAGTGAAATGTAGACAAAACTCCTCTAGGTGGTTGACATCCCTTGTCATAAAAATAGGCGTAGCACAATATTATTTTCGCCATTTTACACCGTTCAGGAAATCGCATTATACGTGATATGCATGCCTGAAGTCTCCCCATCTACATGACATTTTCATTCTCTCCACTTGTTGTCCACACGTATACGCTCACTCCTTTTTCCGGTGAAGTGTAATGTAGGGACCGAATTCGTTATTAAATTATTAGCTGTTTGATGAGCTAATGCATATTTACAAGGTGACTGGCTCTAATAGAAAATCAGTACTTCTTCTGCATAATGTGGAGTTTTGGTTCTTTTACTACGTTTCGCGATCCGCTTTTAGCTTTTACTACGTAGTCACAATCTGTACTCCCAAACTGGTGGAAGAGGAATAGGTATATTGCTTGGTTAGAGCTGTCCATCCAGCTGTCATATCCTGTCATCCTGCAATCATGTAAGCGTGTGTATTTTATTTCGTATCAAAAACGCGTCTCATATAGTACCGCATCGCATCTCTCACTCAACACTTGCACCGCCCGACCATAACCAGATTTTCACTGACGGTGTCGCCTAGTATCCCACACTCTGTCACACAGAAGCATATAGCTCTATCAAAACATGAGAGACAACTTTTGAGAAGAGTAACACCAAAAAAGCTTTAATAATTTACAAGTGAAAATGCTAACAACATCATATTCCTTGATGGCGTCTCTTTCTCGCCATCACCATCAACACACGAGAGATGGAAAGAGTTGTGAATTTTCATGAGAGCGACCACACACACGAGACACGAGAACGTTTTTCTATCACAATATGTGAGGCAGTGAGTCCCTTCGATTACACTTCGTTTACGCAGAACGTATCACTTGACATGAGTCAATAAAGTTACGTAATAATATCCGTCAAAAGATACGGATATAGGCGCACACATGTGAATGTCTAGCTAAAGAAAAAACAACATTTCTCGCTCTCTTCATCTCGAGTCGCATGCTGCTTCGCCCTTTATTTCATTACGGGAATTCAGGAAAATGCTAAAAGCCATCATGGTTGAAGGTTTACATTTTATGCAGTCATGAATCCATGATGAACATGAGCATAATAATATTTTATGCACATATCATGTTCATATTTGCCTAAAACTGTAAGCCGAAGGGGAGCAATTTTTCTTCTTCTCGTGTTGGGCACACATAGATCACATCAGACTTTTTATTGTCTCTCCTACGCGTACACATATACACACATTATTTTTTCGCAGTTGCGAAAGCACCGTTCCTCCTTTTGTTACATCAACTTGTTTCAACCTCCATTTTCCATAAGTTAACCGTGATTTGTTATTCCAGCCAAGTAGGAAGCATAACGACATGAGCGCTGTTTTTTATCTGTGTACATACCTATCCTAACGCTCACATGTACTTACAACGGAAAGAATATTAATGGTATTTGAGTAAAGCGTGTGGTCTTGTCCAGAATACGAAATTAGCGAGAAAGGACCGAGAGAATATGGCAAATGCTCTATATAACCTGGAAAGGTTTATGCACTATCATCTGAAATAGGATGAAACACTTTACGAAGAACATTTGGCAGAAGATGAATAGAAGCCATGTAACTTTAGTGGATGTGTGTTGGAAAGTGAAGATTGGACACAGAGAATGGAACCACGGGTGAATACTTAAGCTCAATATATTATTATATCAAAATCAAATCAAGTGCAAAATGCATTATTCTCCCTGGTTAGAGCGGTTTGTAAAGGGGGTCACTCATTGTCAAACGCTTGATTTGATTTTCTCGGGGAAATAATGTATACACTCAAAAGGACCCTTTCTTTGAAAGCATACAGGCTATGGACTGAAAAGGAGGAAGTAAAGTCTGCTCAGAGAGTTAAACAGAATGTGTCCATAATATCCCAACGTATAAAAGCTTCTTCAAACAGATGAGGTTTAGGAAGAGAACAGTGATAAAAAATATTTGATCATCAAGTAAAGCGGAGCAAACACACTGTACATCTTATCAAAAAAGCTCCCTGCGCAATAAACCCTTTTCATACAAGTGAGAATGGGAATCTGAACGAACGCAGATACGCTCTGTATTACAAACGAGCTGTAGGAGACAAAGTAAACGGGACTTCTCCGCTTCCAGTTGGACTTGGTTGGAACACGGAGACATCAAAGCTTATCAGACGTGTTTAGACCGCGGGGTGGTGAAGACGTTTCAATTTGTTCCTCTGATAACGAGAGGTTTAGTATGCCAGTCCGTTCCCAGTTATAAAGTTCAGATTTATGATTCACTGAATTAAGTAACTATGAATCGGTTCTCTATCGAAGTACTTGCAAATTGCAACTTAATTATCTTCAGTCAACAAACGTTAGTTTTTAAATGTCACAATTTTACCTGTTTTTTTCTTGCAGAAAGACGATCTAGCAGACTTAATGCTGGTCAAATGTAAACAATCATTATCGCCAGGTAATCTCGTTCCTCAGCATCTGTCAAAATGTTCCTCACGAAGGGTGACAACGACAAGCCAAACGGGGTAGCTCGACAAGCAGTTACATCAACAACCAATTCTTTTGAGAGAAAAGAAGGGACATAAAAAAGAAGATATATTTTTTTCTTCTCTCCACCTTTTGTTGTCTGCTGACCATGTCCAAGTGGAAGTTTGCAGTTTTGTCACATCAGCATTCATCTTCATCTGGGATTAAAGGAACAACGGGAACGACGACATCCTTAGTATTCTTGAGGAAAACGGCTTCAACGTCGACGAAAAGGAAGAAAAAATGTGAATAAGAAAAAAATATATATACGATTTTTATCTCGGCAACAATCGAAAAGTGTGAAGTAATAGTACACACAGTAATTTACCGTGAAAAAAAGAGAAAAAATGTTGTAAAGTGATGTGACTGTGAAGATATAGACTTTTTAAACTAAACATCTGTTTAAATGGGTAAATCGTCGTTACAACAGTCAAATTATAGTTATAGTGGTAATCACATTCCTCCTGGGACGAGCAGCGGTGGCAGCGCCAGCGCTCGCTCGACAGTGACAGTGAAAATGAAAGTGACAGTGTGCTTCGGCAATGTGAGGGTCATTGTGCCCTGCTCCAATCCTGGGATGCTCGTGCGGGACCTGATTCATCAGGCGACGCTCCGCTACAAGAAGGCGACAGGAAAGGTGAGTGATCACAATCAATTTTTTTCTATCTTCTTCCTTCAATGCAGAGATACATGGCGTCTTTTCGTTTTTAGCGTTTTTAATACTTTTTATTTTTTAAACGATGTAACTTGTCGTAATCATAAAATTATCACCGTCATCATCATTATTCTTTCAAGTGACTTTTTCAAAAAGGAAAAGACTTTTCAGCATGTATTGCTTTAGAAGTTAAACATTGACATTTTGAGATGGGAAGTCGTAATTATCAACGGTGACTATGCATCTCTTTCAATAGATATTGTGGGGGTTTCCTATTTTATATGTACTTTTGGAGAAAATTAACGTAACAGAGTTTCAACCACGAAAATGTTTTTCTTTTCTCTTCAACTAAACAATAAAATATGGTTGGGTAGGTACATTTGTTTTGGCTTTGGCATTGTTTGGCACGCAGACAGAACGAATGTCGGTTTCCTCCTCATGTTGACTTGTGTGCATGTATGTAATTCGAGAGGAAAAGGGGTTTGCTTTGAGACATGTCATGCCATGCCAGTTGTCGGAGTTTTTTTTAAAGAGAATTGAAAGTACAAATTCTGGAAGTTATCACTGCACTCACAATCAGAGAAGTAGAAAGCAAAGGAAAAGAAATAACTTCTCAAGTTTCAAATACAAAAGTCCCGATTCGATACAGTGGGAAAAGGAAATTTTTTATTGATATTAGCGTTCCATGATTCTGTAGTAAATTGAGTATTCCATTCCTTCGCCTCCTCCTACCTACATGCTTCTTGTGTATGAACTTGAAGTGAATATCTACTTCACTTTGGATATATATTATGCTGTGACTTGTTACTTCCGAAGCATATTTTAGACCTTACTCCGTTCAATTTATTGCAAGTCATAAAACGTGGAAAATGGATGTTTTGAAAGGGGTAAAGGAGCGGAAAGATTTGTAACTGGAGATGTTGAAATGTGCCGACAATTTTATGCGATGATATGAAATGGAGAGCGAAAGAGAGGTACATTAGGCTCCTTGATATTTCCTGCGATTGCCACAGTTCCTTTTCTTGAGTACTCTACATAATAAGATATCCTCTGGCTGGATAAAGAATGTGGTGACATCATCTTGTCATTTCATTCCCACTTGGGATTTTGGGAACGAGATGGTACATGACATGATGGAGAATGTTCTAATGGTCATGTGTCATCGTGTCATTGCACTGATATTGATATCATAGAAATGGAAATTAAAATCTGTCATAATATTTTCGTGTGTGAAATAAATGTCACGCTGCTGTCTCCAACAGCAAAAAACACTCTCAGAATATATATTTTGGGTTGAAATTGGAACGACACGTCGTTCTGACAAAGATCAAAGTGCTACACCAAAAGAAATGGAAAAGTAGATAGAGTTTGCCATACTTTCAAAGTAATATTTTACGTTGCACAACTCACAACGTGACAAGTGGAGAAAGTAGAATTGAGTATTTCGTATCTTTTCCTATGTTAATATTTCTGCCTATCCACATTCTTACTCTCTCTCTCTCTCTTTACGTATTTCCCTAGTGTGAAGTGAACTTAAAAGAAAGTTCGAGTTGATTACATAGCATTCAAACTTATAATTTTGCGAACATAACAGACTGAAAATTTTACTTTCCACAACAATAGAAATACACATACTGCGTGCATATACCTAAAGTCCTACTACCCTATCTATATGTATGCATTCAAAATCAAGCTTAAAACTAAAATAAAAAAATAGATTCATTTTCTAATATCGCATATCGTCTGTCGTGATGTTATGATTCTAGAATGAATGAAGCGTCCAGTTGGGCTAAATCACGACATCATAAATTCCTATGATTACGGCCTATGGTCCTACATCTTCCTACTCCCCATTCCCCTGCACGTATTATTCTCTTGTTCTCGCAAAGCGAAAGTAAAAAGACTCTCGGCTCGCTAGTGGATTTGATCAAGCGTACAAGATATGGCAGATGTATAGCAGCTCTTCATTCTCATTTTCCTGAATGGATACGCCAGACAACTTTCATGAGCATGGGTCCACCAGTCCACTGCGCATTCATAATCACGATCATCGTCATCATCATTTTTTTGCGAAAAACCTATTCCAAATTCTTTCTGATAAAAGCTTATATGAAGATTATAATTGTGATTATTCCTCAGCCGGAGTGATGATGTGCTGATCATGCGTTTTCACTACTGACATACAGCTTTACTTTTTTCGCTGTGAAAAAGAACATATAGCCTTATCCTATCGCATAATGTAGTCGTGTTTAGAGAAAAAGACAAAGTATATGGGCACAATAATATTGTTCCACATTTTTTCTATACAAAAACCACATTATTTCTGTTGTGTTGTGGGAACCTTCTGAAATGTTGAAAAAAGTTGGCTTTAACGCTTGTACGCGATTCACTCATCGCTCGTTTACAAAAACTTGCATATTGCATTGATGCAGAAAAAAACCAGGTTTATTATTACAACTACGAGAGGAGATGAGAGGAACATCACGACTCACGTGCCTTTTGCATTGTTGGCAATATGTGCACAGATCCATCCATTGTTTTTTTCTTCGACTCTGCATAGTAATAAAATAGATAGTGCAGGCAAGGAAAGCTTTAATTAGCATTTCATTTTCTCGAGGGATATGCCCAACGACGGTGACACGAGTACGCTCAGGAGTCTATAAATGAAGTCGTTTTTAACCATGTGCATAATATCATTTCTCTGTTGCAATTCGCAATTTAGTAATCATAATTCATTTTGAGGGAGAATAACGATACGCCAGCACCTCGCATCGTAAAGCTCGCGTCGAGCGTGAGTTTGAAACTTATTTTAATTCCACGAGAAAAATACAAAGTACAAAATAGTTTGAAATGAGCAAGAAGAACACACTTCTAAACAAATAATTGCAAAGTATGAGCTCGGAGGAAATTACATCCTCGCTCGCTTGCGAATTGTTTGTCGCTATTATTCTTTAAAAAATCCACCTTGTTCATTGCAGAAGCTTGAATGCAGTGCGTCAGTAATGAAAATTTATGACTTTGTACATTACAAACCTTTATTTGTACCGTATGCCCATTTTGATATCTGATGGTGATTAGTAAGTTGAAATGAAATGGGAATCCTCTCTTAGAATATTTATATATAATCTGTATTGTAAACATAAAAATGCGTACAGCATTTACAATATACATGCGAGTTGACAACACCATTACACTCGTTATCATCCTTCGAGAGGTGATAATGAGAAGGATTAATAATTGTTAAAAGAAGAGGTATAATGATTTTTATGCAGCATTCATTACTTTTTTTACATTGTGCATATTTCGCACAATTTTTAAAAACTTTGATTATCGTTTGTATTATATTTATACGCATGTATAATGGCATGTCCTTAATGGAGGGAATAATAATAATCTTGTTGATACCTGTCGCTAGTCTTGTATGGTGCCGTTAAGGTGTACTATTTGCATGTCATTATACTCCTTAAGGATTATATTACTTAATCAATACCCAATGAATGGGGATGAAAGGAAGATTGAATGAGTTGGCTCAGTGAGGAAATTTTATGGTGGGAAGTAGCATAGTACTTCCTTTTTCGTGGCAAATTGAGTTGTCTATGTGCGAAGTCACAATTTGTACCTATTTTATGTATCGCCTTCCGCGCTGAGGGTTTTTTTTGTGGCGAGAAGATTAAGTTTGGGATTGGACATCAATTTTGTGACTTTATTTGTGTTCAAACAAGATTTGGCTGACCAATCAAAAAAGAAGACATCTTTGTCTTGGTATATGATGACGGGTGACAATGACAAATATGAGAAGGACGACGATGTACACACGAATCGCACATGACTATATGTGCTCTCATGTTTACCTACCACACAATGAAGTAGGTATCGGCGGAAGATGTACTTCTCCAAACAGGATGATAAACGTGTACAATGTACACAACTATAGTCTATCGGTCATTCACAGCTTTTGTCCATTTTTTCATCATTTCCTAAAGTAGGTCAGATACGATCACAGACTAGCAAAGCACATTATGTGACGGTGACAAATTGACAAAATGTGTGTCTGGCGTGCAGGACACATCCATGTATGAGTTCTGAGGAATTACGAACATGCCATTTGTCGATGTGTCTTCTCGTGCCACCCGTCACATATGCTCATGAAATTTGAGAAAAAAATGTGGTTCCGGAACAAAGTACAATTATTAGCACACATGACAAATATTAGTTATCTGCCAAGTTCTCTGCCTGCAATATCCGGAATCCAGATGTGTGGACTTTTTGACTATTTACAGTCTTTGTTCATCTTGCTTCTTTTACTTTGTTTGCTACTTCTGCGAGAGCAAGATTGATAGAAACGTATCTTTTGTTGACGTTTGGATTACTTTTATGGGTGGACAAGTGGGAGCCAATATCAAAACTTCGTATCTGAAAGTCAAGCGTCACACGTGTGAAAATATTACCACAAAAAATATTCAAAAGCCTGCCTTCCGAAGAAAGTGTACATATATTTTGCATGCAATTTGAGAAATCGTATTTATGTCTAAAAACCGCTCTTATAATTTCTAAAAAATGGTATGCTTGTGTATCTATATACTTTCAAGATGCACAACAAAGAAAAAGGAGAGATTTCAAATCTGCAAGAACAAGAAGGGAATCGGTGTCAATAAGCCAGCGGGACAGAGAATATATGTCCGCTATTCTACACTTCCATATGCACATACCATAAAATGCAATGCAATCTGCAATGTCACTTTGGCTTGATCACACAAATTTTCTCCATTCAAAAGCTAGCCAAGGACTTGGGGAGCCCCCACAGGACACACACGTAGAATTATAGAATGGAAATTTTCATTGAGAAACTCAATCTCCGCAAAGTGTGAGTGAGGAAGCTTAAATGCAAATGCGCAATATATAAAGCGTTGACTTCACGCTGGGCGAGTCCGTAGGCGATCCACTTCATTATCTCAAATGTCATCGTTGACAATGCCAAATGGAAATGTTCTTTAGGGTCTGAGCAGTGTGCATTTTGTGGAATATAGAATCTTCTTATGATTCCTCTTTTTTATTACAAAAAAGTGAACTGTACTTTTCTGCGCTCCCATTCAAAGATGGGATTTTATTGGCAACTCTCTTTGAAGTCGTTGAAAAGGGAGAGAGTATCTGTGACAAATGTACACAATAGCAGAGTTGAAGATAATTGACAGAAATGATTTTTTCTTCTGTTCTCTATTCACTATTTTCTATATCGACATTTTCATTGACACTCGACACGGGTTGAGAAGAAAGAGATCTTGTGGCGTGTGTGTGTGAGTTGTGAGTTTATACAACTTGCGATTGCATGTCAAATCCCATCATATGTGGCACTATGAGACGAATCAAGTTATTCTTCGTCAGTGTCACCAGAGAATTTTCAGAAGAACGACGAAAGTCTAAGAAAACATTCGAGTCCGTTTGGCACCATTCAAGAGAGCAGCTCAACTGTAGAGAATGTAGGATTTGGAGCAGAGACTTTTCCTCCACATTTCATCCTCATCTTCTTCCCTCGCGATTTCGAGTTAGGAATTGAAATGGCTTTTTGTGGTTTGGTTTCATCGTACTCAGGAAGATAGAGTGCGAAAGCCTGGTGTGCATGTGAATGTGAAGATGCTCATCTAATCAGCAATGTGATGTGATGTTTATGTGTGCCTATGTACTAATGAGATGTAAGCACGGCATATCTGTAATGTACGAATAAGCCGCATATAACACTCATCTTCTTCGCGTGCATATCGCAGCATATATGCAACAATTTTTATTTATGTGACATACAAGCTCATTAGAGTAGAAAAACTACAAAAAATCTACAAGGAAATCTCCACTTATGTGTGAATAGTCAAATGTACACAAACGCACATGGAGTGAGTGAAAAGGATTTCGCGATTTTCAGAAATTTCATGTCAAAAGTTCGAAAACTCGTAAGCGACTTTTGTTTGGTCATAAAATATATTGCGAGTTGAAGGACTCGGGTTTATTATTATTGAAGAAGGAAAAGATTCAGGTAAACTCAAGTACAAAACTATTATAATTCCACAAATGCAGAGCAAACCCCATTGCTCATGTTTGGCTTTACCTAAACAAGCATGCTCGTAATTGGCTTCAAAATTTGAAGAATTTTGCTGTTGTAATAATGAGTGTCACAACAAATTTTCCAAGAAGACTCAAAAAATCCTATTTGGAAAGGATTATTTTTTAAGAAATACCAGTTTTGAGTTTTAAGGACGGATTTTTTCCCGTCCCGTGTGGGTTGCGTGAAGTGACGCGATAACGCTACTTGTTTTCCAAACAAGAGAAATGTGTGCCGTCCAAGTGCGTACAGCGGCGCGGTGTCTACTAATGACTGTGTTTGCTTGCTAATAACTATGTATTAGCTATTTTCTACTTTTTTTGGCGATAACATGCTCAAGTCAACTCCTCAAAACTAAACTTGTCATCATATCATTCGATGCGTATCCTGTTTTATCCCTTCCCCTTCTTTAGAGAATCTTGCCGCTTGTTGGCGGAGTCTTCTGACGAGTTTGTTAACAATTTGTTTCTTGCCCTTGTCAATTATGTATGCTTAGAATATACGAGTGAGACATGCGAGACTGGCGAGACTTGAGTTAGCACCTTTTATGTCTCCAAAGCCGTCATCTGCGTAACTTTTCTCTTTAAAAAACAGAGCATTGCCACTTTTGTAATTTTATGCATGCAACATGCTCTGGAACATTGCTAATTTGAGTCTGGAGTAATCTGGAAGGGTTACGAAAAGCTACATGCACATGCATAACTAGTAAATACGAAGTAGTAAGGCATTATTCATGTTCATGACTCATGTAACAACTGCGTCGAAATACGAATCCCAAACTACTTCAAAAACAAGGGGCGTTTAATATATATTTCCTATTTTTACACTTTCACTGTTGATACTGGACGTGATAGCTAGAAGAATGCCATTTTTGTATCATATTAGTTTAAGTATATATGTTCTGATTTTATTGTTTTGTCTACGGCCAACCTATAAATTTTACACTCTAGAACTCAATTATAAAAAAGCGAGATTTATATATAAACATTTGTAATGCTGACAAATGTACCTATTCCTCTAGATTTCACAGCTATTCCGCATTACTTCAAAGTGGGCCATTGTGCCACTGCATTCTGCAATCATGGCAGAGAAAAATGAGTGTATCGCACCATAAAAAAGCATAAAACCGAAGAAACGTACGCAATATAGACATGATTACGATGATGATTTTGGCTGAGTCAGCCTTTCATTCACGTTTCGTGTCACAAGTATAACGTGGAGGAAAAACAAATTCTATATACGCTACATATCGACATCGACACACTCAATTGAAGTTTGCAATTGCAAGTACAGCCAAAACATCCCATCGAACTCATATTGCACTTACAACACGAAACGAAATAACTGCTTTTTGAATTAGCCTGTATGTGTTTTTCCACTGTTGGAGATTGTAAAATGACAATAGTGAAACGAAGTACATAAGTTCATATCGACCAAAAAAATCCGTACAAGAATGCTAATATAAAAAAGGACTCTTCGAATTGCATAGATATGCGATATATGAAGTCGATGATTTGGCCATGGAATTGAAAGAAAGGAGGTTTATTATTATTAGAATGATGTGTGGAGTGCGTTTTGCACACAACACACTCACACCAGCCAAACTGTGCCATTCACTATTCACGCCGACCATTCAACCAGTTAGAATAGTTAATCATAGCTCGTAAAAAAGTAGGAACTTCTTCTTCACACGAAAAATCTTTTTCTTGAGTACGTTTTCTAAAGTAGGAAAAGTGGGACCAAGAGTATATCTTTTTACGAGGCAATAAAGCAGAAAAAAATCATCACAGCATTGCTGCTGCCGTCCGTTCGGTGCTCTTCTGGCATCCAACAAGAACTTTTTTTTGACTACTGTTTACCTATTTAATTTGCCATCCTGAGCTGTTAAACAATGTTCAAGGAGAGAAGGAAGAATGGCAATTATCAGCTCAACTTAAGTCGTTTTGTCTTGTTAATCTTCAAAGTGAAGAGAGGCTCTTGGGCTTTGAGCTCTGGATTGAATTTGTAATGTGAATGTGTGCATGTGCACTTTTCAGAAGGGTTGAGCTCATTGAATTGAATGAACATTTGCTCGAAGCTCATTTAGTATTCTCGATGCGGCGAGCCAACTAAACTTCATCTTGTTATTGAATTACGTAAAATAATAATGATAATAATATACACACATTCACTTTTTTAACAACGTGAGAAGGAGGTTTGAAGACAGCTCTCTTCAGTATACTTTTCAAGGGAGAGAAGGAGTGCCGCGAGTGTGCTGTAATGAGATTGTTATGGCTTTTGTTTTTTCGTCAACTCCGCCGGAGAATGCTGAGGTGGAAATGGAGTGGAGTGTGTGTTCAGATTAACAGTAGCGAATTGGCAATAACAAATACATAAAGTAATAAAGTTATTGCAGTTCTCTCTCCCATCCTACTTCTCTGGCCCAGATAAGAACAAAAAACTTTGAAAAGTTTGATTCCCACTATTCTTGCGGGGATCATTTTCGGAGCCAAGAATATGTCAAGTGAATGAACATAATACTCACATTGTATCTCATCTTGACTCTTGACTTGATTGTTTAAGAGAAACCTGATATTCGTGAAATTCATTTTTACATCCATTTTTTATTCTTTATGCAAAGCTAAGTGTTGTCGTGTTACGTTAGAACATTGAAAGTGAAGTGACTTTCGTTGACTTGAGACTGACGATGAGCTGCAACTGTTGTACAAAAGTTTTCTACTTAAACACTTGTGTTGGCATTGGAGGAGAGAACTATAGTGGTATAGATGTGCGATTACAGGTACATACACAACATTAATATTTTCTTGTCAGTTTCGGTGTCGTTTTTTTTTGCTCTTCGTCCCTCCTCTCCAATCCAGTTCAATCGAATCGAAGCACCTCTCCCCCTGTCCTTTCAGGAATCGGACTGTAATCAATTTGCTATCAGCTCGTTATCAACTTTGCCTGTTGCTTCACTCACAGTTGTCAATCGCATTCCGATTCATAGAGTGGCATTGGCATTCTATTTCCAGTGGACTTAAAAACCTATTGGCATTGGTATGTTTTGGAGAATGCAATTCAAATTCCCATTAAAAAGTGTTTCGTCCTCACTTCCAAGTTCAAGCTCAGACTTCACACATGAGAAACTTGTCGTGGAGAAGAAATATTTGTGGAAGTGACTTTCGCTATCTTATATTTTGTCGCAAACCTTTTCTGTGATTTCCATACGATCTGTTCTGAGTCTTATACTCAACAAAAGCGGGGCATGCGAAGGAATTTTGGTTAAGTTGGGTTATGCGTGCAGTGTAAAAGTTAAGTGTAGCTCACTTTTTTGTCTTCCTCGTATTAAGCAAAAGAATTCCGAGCATTCCTAAGCTATCGTAAACACTAGAAAAAAGTTTGGAGATCAGTTATTAAGTATTTTTTCGCTTCTTCTGCAAAATGAATGTCAAGTGTAATTTGCATTCTTTACAATCCATTTCTCTGAACATTTCACATTTTTTACTCTTTGTTATTATCATCATCACATGAAACACTTCCGTGTTCCGTTTCATAGAGAATAACACTGCAAATTTTGTGTCATGTTTTTCCAACAATTTACTCGGGCATTCATTTCTCTAGTGCAAAAATGAACATGGTTTTTGTGAATTTACGAGAGTCAAATTCGATCCATTCAAGTTTTCTTCTCCGAAAAAATTGTCGCTTCTGAGTAGTGCCTTTGTTAACGATGACGTTGCATGTCAGCCATCAACATGAAACGAAGCCAAGCAAAATGAAACGGTGTCGTGCAAAGCTAAATAATTACAGCAATTATTAGACGAAGAAGTGAATAAAACATGTGAAACGGGACTGCATTCACATTTACGACACATAAGCCTAATTTCAAACGGCAATAAAATAAAGTTTGCGAGCAACTGACAAGATGTCTTGTTGTGCAGGATTTTCGTTGAAGAATGTAATGGAATGTTTGTGAAATTGTTAAATTACAGTGATTTCTTGTTAGCGCATTTAATTGTGTCGGACGGAGAGCATTTCAGCTCGAATTTATTAAAGGAGTTGTATGCATGTATGCAGAGTATGCATACAGCTTCCGGGTAATATCGGTTAGATGTGTGCGTAGCATCCTAGTAACTCCTCTGGACGTGGAAGATCCAGACAAGTTTTGTTACTTTTGCAACTTCTTCCCCTTTCAATTTCACAGTTTCTTTCACAAAATTGTTCATGCAATATGCATGAAAATGGAATGCAAATAAAAACTGGGTTCACATTACGTTGCGTGTACCGGTACCATTGCCGACAACTCCAGACCATGACTTGATATTTATGTAAAATACTCTTTTCTCCTACTCGGATCTGGACATGTCGCTCACAGACAGTTTGAAGGAGAAACACATTTCCTGGAATGTGAATTCAGCCGAGAAAGTAATTAAAATAGATCCCTTTCATCTCCCGTGCTGGCCACTTTTTTCTTGAGCTCTGCACACGCTTGGAGAAATTAGATGAAAAAGTAGAACAAAGCCGTTTTGTTCGTATGTGGTGATAGTGATCCTGGCAGAGAAAAGTGGTTGATGAAAAAAAAATCCTGTAATCAAGTCATGTCTTTTGGATGCTAAAGGTAGAGTTAGCAGGTTGTTCGTATAATCGGAATGCAAAACGAAATAGCAGAACCTGGAAAATGGAATAATAATACAAGAGGTGGGTTGTGGGTACCTCCATCCCATCTCCGTTATTAATTCCCACATCCCAAACAGATGATATTACACAAAAGAGAAGCCGCAAAAGCCACTGACCAACATTTTCGCTACTTCTTCATTTTACCTTTATTTTATCCATCTGTTCGTGAAGCGTGTGAAAATCCTTCTTTTGTCACTGTCACCCGCGTGAAAATTTTTTGTGGTTAAACCAGGCGAGGAAAAAAGAAACCCGTAAAAACCATCATCAACTTCACCAGACCATCAGCATCTGCTTCTTCACCATTCACGTACACACCGTACTCTCACTTCGCCTGGAGTAAACGGGAAAGGAAGAAGTTAAAACCTTGTTAACTCCGGGAAAAATGAATCCCAGGAGGCTTTATCATCCTCCTTTCTTTTCGCATTATTCAAAAAAGCCAGAAAGACGAAATTGGTGAAAGCTGGAGAAATAAAAACCGAGTTTATTCTCCATCGTGTTCCGGCAGAGTTTTTTTTGGGGAAAAGAAAAGATATTAGATGGATGAAAAGGATGGATGAATTTCACAAGAGGCGGAATTTTATTCGGAGATCTCAGTCAGCGCTAGTGAAACACTGTACCCGGTGCACCGTAATAGATTCCCCAATCCCAGCATCATCATCATCTCCTCCTCCCTTTGTGACAAATAAAAGTGGTGGAATGTACGAAGCTTCTGTGGGATCGGCTCCTGTTGACGATCCCAAAGGCGGTAGCTTTATATCATCGCCTGGGAAGGAAGATGAGTTTTATGACAGTCCTCGACAACGCTACACAATGATTGATGACTTTCCCGACCTGATTAAAGATTCACGAGGGGGTGGAGGAGGCGGAGGCGGTGGGGCAATCGGAACAGGGAAAAAGCTGAGTAGAGGCTTAAGCAGAATCTTTCGCAGAGCTACGGGCACTGGCCTGTACAAAATTACTTCCTCTACCAACTTGATCTCGGCCTCTGGAAAAAGCTACTCTGAAAGCAACCTGAGTCATGTTCACTTAACCAGCAGCACGTGGAGCACGCCCTACTCCGCCCGAGTGAAATTCGCGAGAGTGAGGCCAAGTAGTATGTACGTCGCCAACTCCACCGCATTCTCCACAGATAATCATTGTGGTGATAGAGATGAAAGAAAACTTGCGGAAGTGGAGGAAGATGATATTAATGGTGATGTTAATCTTCAGTCTAAATCCCCTTCTGATACAGTCTCGATACTGGAGCCAGACAAGAAGGTAAAAAAATCGTACCCAAAAAACAGTCAGATATTATTTTGTTGCTTGTCTTCAACTTCGGTAAAATGAGGATGATAAATGAAAATGGCTTAGAAAAATATCGCCTGCGATATACCACTTTTCTTACCGGCTCTCTCGGAGTAAAAAAACCAGAGTAATTCTATACA
The DNA here is from genome assembly GCA_034687055.1 of Heteromurus nitidus. Taxonomy (NCBI): domain Eukaryota; kingdom Metazoa; phylum Arthropoda; class Collembola; order Entomobryomorpha; family Entomobryidae; genus Heteromurus; species Heteromurus nitidus. Next base: position 62,363 of record JAQFZW010000044.1, on the reverse strand, counting down.
TTTCAACTTCAACATTCCATTCCAAATGGTAATAATGAGAGTAAATGTCAGTGCGATACGTTTCATTACGTAACATTACAGCAAATAATCTTTTATGAGCTTGTTTCTCCCTCGTCGGAAGAGTTTTGGAATTTGGCATAAATAAATGAACATTATATCAGTATCGGTATATCGGATATACGAGTATGGGGCATTTGGTACTATGTAAACCTGCATATACTTTTCACATTCCTTTAAAATGAGGAATAACTTTTTATGACCATGATGGATCGTGAACGAGTGATAATAATGTGGACGTTATACACTGAACAAAATATAAAAAAATATAGTAAAAAACCAGGGAGTGGTTTGGCTTGGAGCATGAAACGCACGAACATTAGTATGTATGTATATTCGTTGTAAGTCAGAGATATAGTGTGGGGTCCTTCGATAATCATATACATTCGGGAATTTTTGTTTTGTAGACTGATCGAACACAAAAGAATACAAGTGGATTTTATTTTATCAAGTGAATTTTGTCAATAATCCAAATGCATTCGAGGAAGTAGCTCGTTAGCAGAAATCAGAATGGATGTCCATTTACAATGTATCCTCATTTCATTTTCATTCACTACAAAAAAAATCCAGAGCTGGAGAAAATGGGCTCTTTCCCAGTCATCAAAGTCATTCAATTCGCAATTATTTGATACGAACGAAGCCCATTCCGCCATCCTTCCGATCATCATTTATCAGAAGAATGGCTTTTGTGAATGAGTCACTTCATTGTGCGCAGAAACGTTGGCTGGCTGTTGCTGTTTGTTTGGGAGAAAGCACATTGGTATTATTCAGAGCGAGTGGCCATGCATCTTCCGCGATAATGCGATGTAATTTCCAACCCATTGATTCAGACCGACTACGACTGCGAAGCACATTCCTGCCACTCGCTTAGGGAAAACACAGGAAAACGTAGGTACTTCTCTCCTATTTTTATTGTTGGTTTGGTTCAGAGTTCCGAGGAAAAAAGGAAATACATTTCATCGCCGGTATTTGCTTTTGTTATTAGACTAATATCATATGTGTGTAATGTAATGTAATGGATGTGGTAAAGTGGTAACAATTATCCTTCATTCTGAAAACGAAATAGTATCGAGGAGAGAGAACCTTTAGATCTCAGGAAAGAGCTCCCAACAGACTAGAGCAGACCATGCATTTATATCTATTTGCTCTTTTAATGACGATCATCATTTCATCATCGTGAGTAAGTGAGCTAAATGGAACTGGGAATGTGGGATTTTGCCTCCATCGAGAATTGGGATTTGAAGCTGCTCCACAAAGCAAAATACTTATGTACACATGCATATGAATATATTGTGTAACAAAACTTGCCATAAAAACTAACCTTGCTCCGCATAATATATTTCCTTGTATGGAATACATAAATATTTGGTTTTTAGTTAGGAACCAATAAAAACTAGGAGATGGCTATCGTACAAAACGTACCTATACGAGGACAGCGTTTGCGTTCATAAATGGGCATAATATATGTACAATATATACATTTTCCAACGGCTGTGAATGTATATATTTGCTTGACATCATTGGTTCACAATCTTAAAAGTGACTTCTGGTAACAATTACAAATGTATACGCCAATTTAATCCTCTCCGAAGAATCCATTCGAAATACAAGCCTTTTTTCGCAAAAACCGGTTTCTGCACCAAAAACATTAAAATACAGGGATTCGGCATAAAGGTAGTAACAGCAGCTCTTCGAGCGACGGACTGCTTTTACTGTGTAATATTCAGTGGGTTCCATTAAAGTAACCGAAAACGAAAACGCGCTATATCCCCTTGATAAAATTTACTCACTCAACCCTTTTCGGTACTTATTTGTTTGTTTTGTTGACACGATGTGTACATAACTGAAGAAAGATAACGCTACCTAAATGGAAAAGTGGATAGGCCAGGAGGCTAATGAATTTTCATTTCCTTCAAAGTACATACCTAAAACTCGTTACTAATCCGCTGGCATTTATTTGCCATACATGCTTACACAATTATAACGTCCGGGTATCCGTATTTTTCATGTCTTTCCACGGCTTCTCCCTTTTCCTGAAGAACGCAACTTCTCACTCATAACGTCATAACCTGCTGAGGTGTATTTAGCTCATAAAATGCAATATTGCTGTGTAATAATAAGTAATCCCATGATTTGTGTAGGAAGAGGAGCATATATACCTGCAATGCTGATGAGGATGTTTTACCTGTGAGAACATTACTTTGGCTTCTTAGTGTTATTACGCTAATATAAATGCATAATCTCGGCAGTTTATTCAGAAAATGTGAAAAATTGGCTGTGTTATGGGAGCAGGAAGCCTTTTTCGTTTTCTCACTGTTTTTCTGCTGTATTCTTCGCGAGCATATACTTACGTAACAAAAACTTTTTTATCCAGATTCCTAACATTCTCACGAAAAATTCCGCCTTCCACATTACAGAGGCTCCATTCTGAGTAATGTAATGATTGTTAAGAAAAGAAAAATGGTTTCGCTTCGGCTTCACCTTCTTCTTTTGCCAAGCCATAATATTATCTATATCACACAAGATAGGAGAATTAAAGGTTGCTGCACCTCCACAAGCCAAAACCCAACCAACTCTTTTTTCGCCAGTGCCAGAGTGTTTTATCTTTCGTATATGCTTTCAGTTTATGACTTGTGCCAAGGATTGTTTCTCTTTTTGACGCGAGAGCAACAAGGCAAAAGGGAAAATGGGAATGTTGCAATGCAGAAGAAATATTATGGAGGATTGGACTTGTGAGCTTTAAGACAGCAGCAGGTTTTCCCTGATTCTTCTTCTGTGTGCTCTCTTCATATTATCTGATTATTTTTCCTCCTTCCACGTTTCAAATGTTACGTTATGTGTGCACAATTTTTTTCACTTGGTCAGATGCACGGCAAAAATCATCATGTTCTCAGGGAAAAGATGATGATGCTTAAAAGCACTGGTTTCACTCGTCGAGACTGGTACACAGTTGCTGGTTTACTTACCGAGAGTTAGCAATGTACATTTAAAGGCGTCTTGGACTTTTGCAATAAGCTGCAGAGAGGAGGAGAGCTAATGGAGTGTAATACGCGTTGTCATAATATTTGATTCAAAATCCAGCCATTTACTTCACTCTCGCTCTCTCAAGTCTCATACTCGCTATAGCATTCCATTGTTTGTTTGGACAGCGTTTTTTTACATTTTGGGTTTGGTTGTGAAACTGAGAGCAGAATTGTGACTTGTGACCGGGGTGCAGCAGCTTTTTAGCTTTTGCTAAAGCTGGATTTAAGTGAGTTGTGTTTGTTAGCGTCATTCATGAATCATGATTCGTTTCAAAGGGGATTTGTGCAGGTGGTTTGAATGTGCACTGGTCTTCTAGCTCCGTGTCTACTATTTATGTTTTGTTGACACTTTAAGGATTCCGGGCTGGTATCGTTGTCATTAATAAATAATCACAAAAAAGATATTATAGAGGGAGTGTTATTAGAGAGATAATTGAGTTTTTTGGGTGGACCTCACAAAAGCCGTCACTGCAAACAGAGGGTAAAAAATTGGGAATTGATGAGTGCAAGTGGAAGGAATTAAAGAGCATTCCTGAGCTAACAGAACATCATCTCACTATCAGTTCGTTAGTTTGGTTTCTTTCATTGGTCGGGATTTTTGGATTTTTTGTAGTTTCTCAATAAAATCTCTTCAATGAACTCTTGGACTAGGAACTATGTTGCAGGTCGTTTTTTATATATGACACGCCGTTGCATTTTACGGCTTTTTGCTCAGACAGAGTGAATTAACATGTGCTACATTTGCATTTGTTCAACGAGATAAAAGGAAGAAGTGACATTTGAAAACATTTTCCATTTGGTTTGATGAGTGGATTGACGGGAGGTGTGTGATCTTGGGATGTCGCTCTTGTCATCTGTCGAATTGCTTTTTGTGCAACTTTGAGTTTGTATGAGAACGCATGTGTGCAAGTTCTCAGTGGACGCATCTCTGCAAAACGGTCTAAATATTGGCTTTTGTTGCCAATACATAAAGATTTCCTTTGAAATCGAAATTATTTTTTAGACAACTCGCTCATGTGTGTGTAACCTCATCGCAGCAAAAAGGCAGAGGGAGCAATTTTTGACTGCTAATTGACATATCTGCTCTCAGTTGTAATCTTTTTTTGTGTCTCATTTGAAAGTGAACTTTTTGATTTTTGTGGTTGTATTTCACTTTACCTTGTGCTTTTTGTTGGCAAACACAACATATTTCTAAAAACCAAAAGGAAAAACTTTTGACTTGTGCGAAGGCTTGCATACTTGAGATCAGAGGATATGAATTTTTAGCCGAGTGAAGTGAATGTGACTCTCTGACATGGATACACAAATTGAGGTGAGTTTTGCGGTGGTCTACGAGTCAAAGTTTTCCCGTCGTGGCAAAAGCATTTTCTTTTACTTCTTATATTCTTAAGTATGTCAAAAAGAAGTTTTTTTTGTCGAATCACATCGGTTTCGCTCATTAATTTGAGCAAAAGAAGATGGAAATACATAGATTTGTATGCGGTACACGGCTTAATGCATCTGTAATTGAATACTTGCGTTCTCCTAATCTTTCTCTTTTTAGCTTAACCCTTTTCGTTTCACGTAGTAGAAAAGAGTGATTATAAATCTGGAGCAAATTGAAAAAAAATTCCTTTGTAACAATAATAATAAAAGAATCACATTTTACTGTGATCTGTGATGTGATGAAAGAAAACATGGATTACTCATGCCTTGTCTTCATTTTTGTCAAGCTCAAAACGTAGAAGAGGAAAAAAACGTGACAAAAGAAGCCTTATACCTTTTAGCATTTTTTTGCCTATTTTTATTAACCTCGTACCTTGACTAAAAGCCAACGCTCTCGATTTTCAAATCAAATTTGGACTTTTGATACTGCGTCTCTCCGCATTTTCAATACAATACAAATTGCACTCTCTTCAATTCAATGCGAGAAAAATGTCAAATGAGAACTCGTATGGTCTTTAGTGCAGTTTCATCTTTTTTCTTAAACTTTTTTTATACACTTTGTCCTTCAAAAGGATGGACCTTTTGTTTTACGTAAGCCATTTTATGTTGGCCAACACTGAAAATTAACAGAAGGCGAATTGTAATGTAATGTTGGATGTATATATTCTCGTTCTCGAATAAAATGTCTGCAATTTTATACAACTCCTCCAGAAAAAGTATAAAACGTGAACACTGGTTAGATTATATGTGTTTATATTTTCTAGTTTCTTTTATCGTGGGAAATTTTCGTCAACTTGTAGACACGATTTTCAGTGTTCGTATATTTTTGCACGTTCATCCCTCTAATCGCCGTCATTGCAGTACTGCAATCTACAGAAAATCAGAGTTGGAGCTCGTGTTATTTTGAATATTAAAAAATCGATGCACAAATTTTTTTTGTGTGGAATGTTGAATAATACATAAGTATATGTGCATGCACATATTAAAGCATATTTGTGAGAGACGATGACAATGGCTGACTATGACTAACTAGTTTAGTTGTTTAAAAAAACAACAATGCCTGTGGTCTCATCTCAAACTCGAGTCTAGTCTCAACTCTTGGACAAGCTGATTTAATAATGCAAGTTTGTAAATCTAATTAAGTATGACTATGTTATAGCTAACTGTGAATGAAAGTATATAACGATGCATAAAATACATATGCCTACGACAGCAGTCCACTTTCAATTTCAATATTGTGAGTATGACGAACGACTCGCGTATATATGTTCCTATATATACGACCTATGTAATGTAATAATGCACGGGTCCTGTAATAATCAAGTTTGTCTGTCAGGCGACTTCATTCATGTCGTGTCATGTCATGTTTCAAAGAAGGAAATTGTTTACCTTTTTAATTTTCATACTGTATAGCCAGGCAAGGCAGAGTGACTGTTATATAATGCACGCAATTATTGTGTTATAAATGATCATTAGTGACTTGCTCAAGATAAAATTTATTTGATGTAGTAAACCAGGCACGTCACTCCATCAAAATCATACAAGCTGATACAATGAAAACTAAAAAATGAATGAGTTGAGCATGATCCACTTTTTGCTGTTGTACCCTCAACAATAACTGGATTAGCTTCTTATGAAAATTGATTCATTCATGGTTCATATATTCATACATCTACCTGAGATCATTAGTTGTCAAGTTAAGGTATACTATAATAGTCATATCGTAGATGACATGGCATAATGACATTTTTTCCCCTGTGATTTACCTTTAGCTTGAGTTATTTCACTTTGGCACGATCGTTTGCAATCTGCAATAAAATATGCAATACTTTTTTAAACTCATTCATTTCGCTCATATGGATGGCAGTAAATAATCAGAGCAGTTTAAGCATGTGGTTCATGGCTCACTAAAATTATACATGTTTCGCTGATCAATTTTACGTGTTTCGTTGTCAGTTTGTATGTGGGTATATATACGACCTAAGTAAAATATAGAAATGATTTTTAAGAAATTTTGAAATTACTTCATCTGATTTGATTGATGTCTCCTAAGGTTATCTTTAGGTAACTCTACCACATGATCAAGGACGATTGAGTATATGATATGTGAAATGGGACTTCACTTAATAAATTTAGGAAAAAATAACACGCTCATTCGCGACTCCACAATGAGATGCGGTAGTTGCGGATTGTGATTGGAAGTTATGGTGTAACGTAAGACGCTCAGTGTAGCGCAATGCATCTCTGCAAGAGAGTGTGTGTGCGGTTTTGTGTGGTTGCGTTATCAGACGTTGTATTGTCGTGTGACACGTGTGTGTCGTGCCGTTGTCGTCTATAATTGTCTTGAATGCCTACAGCTTTCTTTGAACGTATTGGCGAGGAGTGTTATTATAATAATAGCTTTTTTCCTAAATCGTCATCTTTCAGAAAATGATCAAAACCATGCAGACTATGCAGAGAGAGAGAGAGAGTTTCATGAACCTTTTCTTAGCAAAACGCAGAAGGAATGTTTTCGTATGTTATTTACTAGACTTGGGGCAAAACATATCATGAATCAATTCAACGTTGGCATTAAATAACATTTAATGTCTTCGCATTGGCATTATTTAACAGGTAATTTAGCACAAGTAACACAAAAAAGCATTGGATATTTCGACAGTGTAGCTCTATGCCTGCCATAATTTAACATGATATCATTAGAGTAGACAGATAGATTATACAATTCAATGCCTAGTTTCGTTTTGCAGACCGGTCTTATTATCAAAACGCCTTAATTATGCGAAAAGATGTCGGACAATTACTCCGTAATTGTTCGCTCCTGAAACTTTAAACTAATACGATAAGGATCTTGATGTAAATCGTTGAAGATCCGTTTTTCTGATGGAGAGACGAGATGAATATGAAATGCAAATATTATTTTTGCAGGAAGGAAAGAACTCAACGTTATTTTTATATCGAAGGCAAAACCTACCGTGTAATAACCATATCCGTATATTATCGTAACCCATCACACACGGTCACACGGTACATTTGATTATGAGAATTGTTCCATTGTTGCGAGTCCGAAGTGGAATCATGATTTGCAACGGTATGCATTATATGCTCGACTATGTCGTATGGATAATGTAAAGAGGCATTCGTATTCAAATTGAGTTCCTCTCTCTTTAACGGAGAATATTTTACTTAAAAAAACTTCTTCACTCCATTATTTGCAAATTCTTATTTCAAGGTCTTCTTTCTTCTCGACATACCGCAGCACTACAGTCATATTGTTATCATTTTTTATCATCATGAAATACAGATGATGATGAGAAATATCAGTTACAATTGTGCATGGGAGCCATTTAAGGAAAATTGCGAAAAGGAAAATTTTTGTGGTGAATGGCGGAGTGAGAAAAGGACGAAAATATTTCGAGACTTGATATAGTTTGTTGTTTTATAGCAGATATTTTAAAATACCTAATCACCACCTCACCATCGTTTGCTCGTTTTGAATGTGAGAATAAATGGAACGTTCGCTTTTCTGTTGGCACAGATGAGGATTAAGATGAGGCTAACTGTGAGATAATGAGAGATGACATGCCCATGGTCCACATGAATAATGAGAATAGATTCCAAATGAGGGAAGATGTATCACTTTTTGTAGAGCTCCATGTAAGGATTTTTCTTTCTCAAGCCAAGTCAGAGTCATATGCCAAACAACACATGAGATTATTAAATTATTGGAGGCTCATTTTTAGTCAGGTGGAAAAGCAAATTCACTTCATGCATAAAAATTATATTTTGTTTTTCATTATTAAGTGTATGATTTATTCGGATGGACTCACGATCATGGATGAAATTCATGAGATGAGAATGGAAGGTAATGAGAGAGAATGCGAATGGCATCATGGCTTTCTTCTCCAAAATCCCAAGTGCAAAACTAACCTTCGCAAAGGTTAACTGTGATGAATATGAGCTGATAGCTGAAAACATTCCACACTTTTTATTTCTTTTCCACACAAAAAAAACATTCACAGTACATCAGATAAATATATGAAAAGGATAATTTAAAAGTCACAGACAACAGCATTGAGACTTTGGCATTTTCCATGATCAGAAGATGAGATATGTGTCCCTAGGGGAAAAGTTCACATACTTTTGTGCATTAAGGCAAGTATATGAAATTAAGTTGACTCATACAATGGACAAAAAATACACGATCGTGATGTTTCTTGTTTCTGTACTTCTCGACTACATTAAAGTTTTGCATGTTTAAGCTAAAGTTGACCAATGGCCAGGTTGGGTCGTCGTAACATCATGTCTTGTATAAATGGTTAGATGTATAACTTTGTTCATTTCGATTTCCTTTAAAAACATTTTTTATGCTCAGGCAGCAAAGAAAAACCTGACTGAAGACACCGGGGACAGGACACGGGACCATGAACCAAAAAAATTAATGAAGTGAAATGAATGAAATTACAATAAAACATGTTTTTACATGGCTTGAGTATTTTTTGCTGCTGCTGCTGCCTTTCACTGATGAGAGGAGAAATGCATGAAAATGATGAATCTGTATTGATACAGATTTCCGATAAAGACATTTTTATTGCGGCTATTCATCCTATTGGATATTCTTGATTGGGTTTATTTGGTTCGGAGTGAACATATTGCTAGCAACTTGAAGGCGCTTGTTGAAAAAAAATTTCGAATAGTTGGATTTGCCAGATGTTATGCAACACAAGATCTTGCTGTATCTATATATGCTCCCTCTCAAACTCGAGAGCTTCAAAGTTTTTTTTTGTTGAAGTATAAGTAGTAGAACAGATGGTTGTAATTGCAAATTGCAATAATCTTACAAAGAAGAATAGTTTATGTTTTCTATTTAAAAGTAAACTATATGGTTGAAGTGGGTAATGCTTTTTTTATCATTTGAGTTGAATGTTCTTAAAATTACTCGCTATCTACATATGCATACGTATGCCCAAGAAGAGAAAAAATCCAGTGATGGAGTGCGGAAGTAATATATAGTTTTTCATCTTCAAAAAAGTTTTTTCTTGTGCATCGAGTGTAGTGGAAAGGGTGAGCACCGTTCCGCTAGAGAAAGCTGAAAACGCATACCGATTTTTTGAGAGAAGAATTCGTTTTTTGGTGAAAATCCATACATACATTTGTGTGATGTTGAGAAAGATTATTTTCATCGTTCCTCACGGGCATTTAAGAAATTAGCCGTGTGTACTTGTATGGTACGGTTGTTGCTTTTTTCATAGAAATCGGGGAAATTGTAGGCTAAAAAATGCTAATTATACACATAAGTAAGCATAACCACTCTGCACAGGAACAACGAAGTTAATAATCGTAAAGTGTAAATCTTTTAAACACCAAACGCTAGACGAGACGGTTTCGCTGCACTTTTGCTAGGAAAACGGATTAAATTCGAGCAGTTGTGTTCATTTTACTTTGAAAGGCATGTCGGTGCGAGCGTACAATGAAGAAGATGGGAAAATTGTTTAATGCATCATTACACCTGAAGAGTTGAGACGCTATACAGACAAAGAGTTCTATCTCGTGTCTAGCACATCTGTAAAAGCAAGTAGGTTGCAGGTTTGGATCAAAATTCTCGATCGAGATGCATTTTACAGAAGTTGTTAAAAACTGTTCAAGTGCATTCATGATCTACTTTAGAATTTTTAGGCATCGCGTATCGCGTCGTTGATATTTCGAAACGATACAATATTACAGATTTATGTTGGTCTGTGAAAGGTTAGCGATATAATTCGTATGGTTTTTGTTGGCAACACTGAAGATCTATTCAAAAACCAAGCTCTGGTCTGTGAGGACCATGTATGAAACATGTACCCTGAGTCCTGACACAAAGACCTCTGCAACTGCTTGAACTTAAAGCAATTCGGATATATACATAATATATTGATCCTTCTGTCAAACATCGTAATGTCCACAATTCCACAGTCAGATTCGTAGTATAATTTGGTGTGTATCTAATCGTAAGATGTTAGAAACATGTACGTTCACAGAATATATCCATTCCATATTCTATTCAAGAATGAAAATTCATATCATGATGCAAACAATGCACAGGTGCGTTATATGTATAGTACATATATGGATATGCAGTACGAAGAAGTATACCCTCATCTTCTCTTTTTCTATATACTTATACTTTCTTAAAGGAATCTTATCGATAGGATTACAATACTTACTTGTTCAATCCTTTCTGTTCTTAAGATATATACACTTTATACCTTATGCACGGTACGACGTTTCTTTTTATGGTGTTCTCGCATGTGAACAGGTAGTCACACAATATTTTTACTTCTGCGATATGCATTACATATTGCGTAGGTTCGGTTTTATATGCTTTCGCACCTTTACATGTTCTCTCTCATGACTTTGAGATATAGAATGGCTGAGAATAGGCAAAAAAACACACTAGCTGGTTCAAGTTTTAGAGAGAAGTCCGTCGTCCTTTACAAACCTTTAGGTATTTTGTTACTTTTTGGAAGTTTTTTTTGTGTTTTGTTGAGTTTGGTTGGGTACTCTGTCCTCACTATACTCCTCTTATATTTACAATGTGCCGAAGAAGTGAATATTACAAAAGGCTGCAGGTATGCATGCAATAAGGAATATGCATAAAAATATGTTGTGCACACATACAACAACATAACTGCAGATCCTATGACTAATACAGGGATGAATGATGCATTGGATTTTTCTTGGGAAAAATGATGGAGTAAACTAAAGTGCTTTTTGCAGTGCATTTACTCAGTTTTTCCTCTGTCATCATCATCATCTCAGAGAGAAGCAGTTTAAAAGTAAGCCCCAAATGCACAAAAATGTTTTTGTAATAAAAAGAGGGATGCAGATAGATACATTCTTGTTGTATATCAAAAATGTAGAAAGGTGTGTGTGTGTATTCGTATTGTGATCTCATGTCTCTTTTTCTGTTGTTGTGTGCAATTCGTTTAGGTTTTAGGTAGCGCAAAGATATATTATTGTTTAGGATGCACTTTGATTTAACTTTACCTTATCCCTTTTCAATTTTTTTGAGGAAAGAAAGTTGTAGTTGTTGTAATCCTTCTGTTTATGTAGTTTAAATACCAAGTTTAGAAGAGAAAAGGCTTATTATTTTGGCGAGGATGATGATATGATTGGTGTTGGCGTCGAGTTTTTCTCGAGATGTGGTTGTGACTTGTGTGTGAAGTGAAAGAAAATACAACATCTTGTAAAAATCTCTTTTGATACATTTGCTGACAGATATAGATTGGAAAATGCACTAAATAACTTCCCTGACTAAATATATACTTTTGTACATGGAGCAGATTTTTATATGAGTTGTGAGTAAGAATTAACTTTACTTTCATTTACTGTATGTTTACTCATTTACTGAATGACTGGTCTGATTCAATCAGCTAAGCGCACTTCATCCGTCAAAGTCAACTAGAATGCGTTTATGTAACGTCGAACAAGTTGTAAAAAATAGAAAACGTTCGAAAATGAGGATTCCACTGTGTTGAAGGTTGAACGAGGGCGTAAAATTGGGAGTTGAAGGCAGTAAAACTCTGCTGAAATGACATGTGTGTTGAAAGACAGTTTTGTGATTTACGTGAGGACATGTTTGACATTTATGAGCAGTTTTCCAGCTCGTTAAATCTGTTTCGAAAGGATTACTGAAGAATTTTCAGTGTTTTAGAAGGGTTTTGGGATCTTGACTAGGGATTTTGAAAGTAAACAGCTGTTGAAAGTTGTGGAGACGGAAGGATTTCACATTTTTTGTTTGCAATCCACTAAATGTGGACGTAATTCTTGGTAATCTATTTCAAGAGTTTCAAGTTAATTTATGTGTGCAATGTATTTTTGTGTGTTTCAGGGGCCAGAGTCATGGGTGGTAGTACATAAGCTGAAATCTCAGTCGGACGGGGGTATTCTCGACCCTGACGACAAGCTAGTCGATGTAGCAGACGATCGAGAGCAAATCATGGCCATATATGAGGAGGACAATGATGGAATGCCTTCTCTGCAGCATAACGCTGGAGATGGGACTAGTGCCAGCTCCGTTGGCACAAATAGTCCGGACATCTTTCAAGTATGTTATCCTTCCATATATATTGACTCGTATCAAATTTCATTTTTATAGTGACAGAGAATGGTGAATGGGGGAAATGTATCTCTTTTTGCTAATTGAATCACGTTCTTTCTCTCTCCAGGGAAGCGACCATAAATTCCAGCCATTTGCTCGAACTGATATTGAGATTACGGGAGAAGAGCTGACTAATGGAATTGGAGTTGGAGGATCCGGATCTGGAAATGGTGGAGGACTCACTCTTCAAGTAAGGAGAGGGAGTGAACCTGCACTAAATCGCTTGTCCCCTGTACATTTATCCCCTCCTGATCCTTCGAAAAGGTGGTCTGCTGCGCCGAAAATCGATGAAGATAAAAATGATCGTAAAGTAAGTATAAGTCCGCAAACACCCGTAATTTTTTTCAATAAGTGTTTCTAGTAATAAACTGAGAATTCTCTATTCTTTTGTCTACTTTTCTAGGATTATTCCACAAACGGGGAGCAGGATACGATATGTGTAAATTCGAGTGCACTGTCGGAAAATAGTGTGGTCAGTGTTTCAGTTGGTGACGGCAATTCCAGACCAATGGCAAATGGTTCTGGGGATGGTGGCCTTTTCCAAAAGCATAGCAAAAATTATGGTAGTAGTAACAATACGTCTTATGGAAGTGGGGGAGTGAATGCTCAGATTCAGCAAAGGAACCACAGTGCAAATAGTTCAAAGTATGGTACGATTTCAACGGGTGAAGTGGAAAGGCGTGAGGTAAATGTTTAAAAAATTTGCGTTTTTTATATTTACATTGTTTCAATGATGACACACCCAGCTCGCTTTGATTTAAAATGAAGAAAACTTACGTTTCCCTATTTATTCTGAAAGTGTATACAAATACGACGGCGGATTTTCACAAACACCATGAACTTTATGTTTAACTGTATCGATTTTCTTTCTTTCAGGGCGGTTCAAGATTTTCTCGCGATCACCACCGTTTGTCAATGCAGTTCGTCGGAGACGGCGGTTACAAATGGGCAGATGCTGCCGACCGTGCTCTGTCGCTGAGTTTGCGAAAGGAGCCTCTCGGAGCGAACGCGTCCGCAGATACCCCATTAGAGGGTATACAACCCCAACATTTCTCCACTCCCAACTCCGAACATCCCCCAACCAATGATCTGCTTCTGAATGGCAACATTAGTGAACTAGACGCTCAAAGACGGACAGTAGAGATAATACTTAAACATGAGGCAGGTCCACTTGGTATCCACGTAGTTCCAGAACACAATGCAGACGCTAGAAATCAAGGGCTCATAGTACAAAGTGTTGAACCCGGTGGAAGAATAGATCGTGATGGCCGAATTCAGGCACAAGACAAAATTGTAGAAATCAATGGCAAATGCCTTATTGGAGTTCAGTTTCAAAGGGCGCAGGAACTGTTTCGGGAAGGTCTAAGAACTCCTGAGCTTAGACTTTTAGTAACAAAACATCCGATGAATTTCACCGCTTTATCTGACGTATATAGTGAAGAGTCTGAAAAGGAGAATATGATAGAAGGACATGAAAAAAGTGAGATGGAATATGTTTTAATTGAAACTTTAATTGTATTGATGTCCAAACAGTAGTTTAACGATTGTTGTATGCATTTGATTTTTCAGTAGTTGGAGACTCAAAGGTAGCGACAGTTTCACAAACCAAAAAATTACCCTTACAATCCGTAACCTTACCTCGACCCGGTGCGGTGACGACGAATTTGATAACGTCGAATACGCGGAAAATTGGTCGTAAATATGAAATTGATCTCCAGAAAGGCCCACAAGGCCTTGGCTTCAGTATTACGACTAGGGATAACCCGGCCGGAGGGAATTGTCCAATTTATATCAAAAACATTTTACCAACCGTAAGAAATTAATTAGTTTATTTTCCTTTCATATGCAATACCAAAAAAACAGCTTGGTGAGCGATTTTCAATACGTTCGATTCTTTATTCTACACAGGGAGCTGCCATAGAGGACGGAAGACTGAGACCTGGTGACAGGCTTTTAGAAGTGAACGGAATAGAAATCACTGGGAAGACTCAATCCGAGGCAGTCTCCATTTTAAGGAACATTCCACAGGGTGGTATTGTGAAGCTGGTAGTGTCCCGACAAGAACGTGTTGACTTGAGTCCTAAACTTCCGAGGCAAATTGTAAGTTTTAAAACGCATACCAATCAAGTGTAGCTTATCAAAGAATTTAGCCACATAATATTCTTAATATTCTATCTCAGCCTCCGGACAAAATTGAAGAGGATTCTCAACCTTCGCCATGGAGTGAGCGAGAAGTATTAACCTTAGACATTCCAGTTCTGGACACGGAGAAGGCTGGACTAGGTAAGTCTTTTGAATTGTCGCACAATTCTATTAACATATACATGTACACAGTCTCGATTGTATTTCACCTCAAGGCACTTTTACTAACTTAAAATATTTTCACGATGTCACAGGAATAAGCGTGAAGGGGAAGACTAACGCGGTGCGTGGGAAAATGATGGATATGGGAATATTTATTAAAAGTGTCATTCACGGTGGGGCTGCTTCACGAGATGGAAGACTCAAGTCTAACGATCAACTGCTTAACATTAACGGTGTTTCGTTGTTGAACCGATCTAACACGGACGCAATGGAAACGTTGAGGAGAACAATGACGCAAGATGGGCCTAAACCTAAACCCGGCTTCATTACATTAACTATTGCGCGTAGAGTTCCATCATCCTCTGCTCCAACTACTGACCTCAGTGGGGCAGGAAGCTCTGCGTCGGGCGATGAAACTGATTCCTGGTCAAAAAATATCTCCATGTCTGTTGGTAAATACCTGACAATATTTTGCATTGCTTCGCTTTCAAATTAATATGATGACACACCCAGCTCGCTTTGAATAAACCGTGAAGAAAACTTATGTTTCCCTATATATTCTGATCAAAAAAGACTAATGATATTTTAAAAACCTTTCAAAAAATGAAATACACGACTTAACTAAAATGATTGTTTACGTAGATGGCAGTCGGAATGAAGACAAATCCGTGACAATAGAATCCCTCAACAAATCAATAGACAGTAATGGGAACAACGGAGTAGACAATGCCATATTTGTACAACAACTTCCAAACGAATCTCCGAAACGTGGTGGAAGTGCCTCGCGGCAGTCCTATCACGTACGAAGTAGCAGTTTGAGGAGAATAGACGATCGATCTTCCGCCAGACAAGAAACAGAAGCCAAAGTTCGCCATCGCAGTCCACCTCCATACGTAAATAAAGTTGTAGATCTTCCAAGAAATCCTGTGCTGGACAGGCTTACCGGAAAATCTTCAAATCCGTCTCGAAACGAGAGTTACTACAAAGCTACAAACGATACCTGGAATGGCGCATTCCTGCAATCGGTGATACCTAGTCGAAACGAGTTAGAGTCAGGAGGAATGATGGGAATGGGCATAAATCAATCACAAGCAGCAGTAACTGTACATAATGCAAGGGGTGAAATGGTTCTGGTAGAGGATGACTACGTGGCTCCCCAGAAACCACCTCGTCGTTCGAGATCGTCAACTCCTGTTGACGCTATAGACGCAGCTCCCGTGGCACCCCCGAAACCTGGAAGCTCCAGGGTTTCTACACCTGTGAGTAGTTTAATGGTTGTAAACAATGCGCAACCACCCTCGGATGTGGCGTATGCCAGTCAGTAAGTTCAAAAGCGAACAGTTGTTGTCAGTTATAGTTAAATTGGATGTGTTTAATTTGAATTTTAACATTCATCACGATTTAACGTGCAGAACCTCTCTTGAAGACCTTGGTGGATTTTCAAGGGATGCGTTTGGAAGGCAAAGCATGTCTGAAAAACGTCACGCCACCCTCGACGCCAAGAGCACGGACACATACCAAAGAAATAAGAAGGTACGAGATGAGCGTCAACGTCAGAAGCAGCAGGAAGATGGTCAAGCGGAGCAGCTTGCTAGGGAGAGGAACATGCAAGGTAAGTTGTTAGCCAAAATGAATGAAAGGAAGTGTCATAGTGTCATGAAAGCGTAAATATTAAGTACTTATCAATTTAACATTAGCATCTCATCTAGTTTTAGATAAGTAATATGCATATGAAGAACTCATTTATTCGTCGTATCTACTTATGTCCGTTAATCGTCCTTCTGTATTTAGTATACTAACTCCGTATACTAATCCATTTTGTATGACTTGAATGGAAATAGGAAGTGGTTTTGGGATTTTAGGTGTAGTTGATGGTCATAGTAGGCTGGGAAGTTTTGTGGAGGGGTTAAATGTTTGTATCATTGTAAATTTACTTTTGTAGAAATATGTTGCATCTCTTAAATATTCTTAAACCTTGCTACATTGTACAGACCAGCTTGCCAGAAGAGGACTCAAGCGACCTTTCAGTTCCTCAACAGAAGATGAACTTGCAACGGCAATACGTACTTCTAGTCAAACCGACGGTGTCACTCTTGGTCATCAAAAGGCAGTGCAGCAGCCCATGCCAATAACATGTCAAAGATTTAGTAAATATTCTGTGATTGGAAAACGGGGAGATCGCCTAGGGCTCGGCGATCAACTGCTTCAGTTGTTACATCATTGGGGGCACAAGCAAAGTGGGTTACTCCTTCAGTGCTATGATGCATGTTGTTGCAATGCATGCTCGCAAAAATTTAAACCGAAAAGTACTAAACAACATTTACAAACTATTGAGATTTCCGTTTGTTTGATGTGGTTGCCTTTGTATTTATACATGCTTCATTTTTATTTAGCTTTTGCATGCATGCAATTTACTAATTTTTTTCTTTTTATTTTATAAGTTTTGAGGATGCATTTTAAATGGGGTTTGCAGTTGATTTCTAGAACGTTACGAATGTTCGCTATCTATAATGTCATGTTGTGGTAAAAATATGTATGTTTTCAGCACGCGCACGTGGCACTTGTGACTTGATTGAATTTTGTTTTTTGTGTTTGCCTGTGTGATTGGAAATTGCAATGTTTTGTGTTCATTTTTGATTTGGGTTCACATTTTACACGACACGGAGAGTGATGCATGAGCACTTGTACATGAGTTTTGAAGCAAGAGATCTAACCCGATTTGTTGCCTGTTGCATTTTTATGTAATAGCTCCCCGGACGGACGTAGTCGGACTTCCAAGAGTAAATTCCGCTGATTCGTTAGTAGATGCGATGAAACAACCACAAACAGCGTCAGTACCTAAAGGAAAGAAGTCGAAGGGAAGCAGTCACAAGAAAGACATAGGTCCATCCCTTGGAATGAAAAAGTCTTCTAGTTTAGAGTCGTTGCAAACAATGGTTCAAGAGATCCAGATTCAAGAAGATCTCAAGTCCGGATATGGACCAGCAAGAACAGGCCCCACAACTGTGAGAGTCGTTAGGGGTAGGGGTTGCAATGAAAGCTTTAGGCAGGCAGTTGATCGAAGCTATGAAGCACCACTAGGAGAACTCGCGAATCAAATGGAGACACGTACGTAATCTTACAAAGGAAATTAGTATATGTAGAAGAGAAATATATCAATTTCAAGGTAAACGTGTTTGTACAGTTGCAGAAGAAGAGACAGAGTCTTGCATTTCCGGTGCAACGTACGGTAGGAAATCTGGCGATGCTGGAGATGCAGATCCCGAATGCCCTTACGGAAAGACGAAAGGTACAAAAAAGAAACAAGGGATTTTCAGGGGGCTCGGATCTATGTTTAGGTTCGGTAGGCACAGGAAATCCGCTGGAGCTGCATCATCAGCCGCAGTGGCCGCCGCAATGGCACGAGCTCAACAAGAAGCTGCGAGACTGCACGAGGAAGCGTTGGAAGAGAAAGAAAGACAATGGCAAATTGCTCGTAATGAGGAACTTCGCGGTCAACAAGACCAAGCTCGAAAACATCAAGACTACGTTCAGTCTGTTCGAGGAACTGGAAATTACGCACAAACGTATTCGTACCACCCGCAACAACAGTCACAGCAGCAACCAGGCCACCATCATGGTACGATGCGTGTTCCAGTACCACAATCGAGTACTGGAAAGTCGGGTCGAAAGTCGGAAGGAAGCAACAGAGCTGACAAGGACATTAACGGGAATACTAACAATCCGAACCACGGGAGATCCACTAGTTTTGATGTGTACAATGAGATGACTCGGCCTGGAAGCCGGGTAGGAATCGTTGATCCGAAGAAGTACACGCATTATATCAACTACGAAGAGATACGACATCATCTCAAGTAAGTTCCGGAAAATTACCTTCAACCAATATATTTACTTCGTTTTTGAAGTTCATGAAAACATGTAGGCGTGTGATAGCATATTTTGTCAATTTTGTGTCTCCAGTTCATTCATGATAATATTGTCAACAATAAGTATTGATGTTTTCGTGCTTCTCGTGCCTGTATAAATGGTTTCCCCTTGTACAAAAGGATTTTATTCAAGAAACCATTTATTCATAATTGTGGTGTCGTCTCTGCATAAGCTCTGCAAGTTGCGCTCCATATCTAGTTCCTTCAAATAGCCATGTAAAAACATATGCTTCGCCGGTTTTCAATGATATTGATGGAATATTTGCTGGTGTGGTTTAGTGACGACAGCGTTCCTTCAAATGAAAACGCAAACGACGCGAACGCTAGCAGTATTAACCACAACGGCAACGGCTTATCAGAAGCTCAACTACGACAGATGAGACTTACTGTGGTGGAACAGAGAAAAAAGGCTATTTTGGAAAGGTTCGTATGTACATAAAATCGCCTAGCCTGCGTCTGACTCTCGGACATGAATCAGCTCAGATTTCTTCTGATTTTTTTCATCTAGATTTTTCATTGTTTCAGTTTGTACATTGTTGTATATTAGGCTTTGGCACGCACGCACATTCACTTTTGCCATAATATTTTGAGTTGCTTAATTTTGACTTTTGCACGTGCACAAGGAATCCGCAAGCCAAAATATGAAAACGTTGAATTATGAGTATAAATATCGACTTGTAAGTTGCATGAGTCCAATCTGTTTTCGGCTGAGCGACAATTCCGCACTTGTATGTAGTAAAAAGCACAATGCAGCAATTGAGCATGTACACTGATTAAGTTGAGAGCGTCGGATGCACGTAATTCTACTCTACTTTTGAAACGTAAGCATCGGGTTTATTGCACAACTTCCATAAAGCTTTTTGCCAATAGATCCATAGTCAGAAATAGAAATGCGATACTTTATAGTGCGATTTGTATTTCATAGTTAGATATTATAAACTGTATATAGCTAATCTTGTAAATACTTGTGTACACTTGTGGACTTTGTATGGTTTTGATTGTACAGTCGGCGACACCAACAGCACTATCACTCACAGCGCAGAGAACATCCTCGAGAACGTCAGGAGCGTCCAGTTTCTAATTTCTATGAATATGAAAGTATTCAGGCAGCCATGCACGCGGCGGCTGCCGCCTCATCCTCGCAATCACCACCTGGGGTTGGTCTTCCCCAAAGTGTACAGTCACAGCACCAACAGCACCACCCACATCATCAGCAACAACAATTCCACCACCAACATCCTAACAATGTGCCATCGGGCTTAGTCCTTCACGGCCAACCTATTTACGGAATGAGTAGCGCTCAGTTGCAACAGAGTAGGTTGAATAATAATGGAATTACCCTTCCTAGTCCTTCCGGTCCATTTACGGTGGGAATGCAACAAAAATCGCCTTCCCAGTTCCAAGTGATTAACACACCAGTGAATGCGAGCTCCACGGGGAGTGTAGCTCCTTCCACGAGACCCATGTCATCCACGATGGAAAGAGTAACTGTGAATTCAATGCATCCTTCTATGCATCATCCACAATACCAGATGCAAAGACCGAAGCCGAACTCGCTGCCTCGGCGTAGTCACAAAGGTAATGGGATATACCTTTTTGAAAGTTACTTTTCTTATTATTATTCTTATTTGCTCAGTGATTAAAATTCCACATTGCACTTATTTCAGCGGATCCAGGGATGATGGCTCCGTTGATGCAGAGCACGGTAAGTCCTGCTCCCCTTCCACAACAATTTCCACTCCAACATTCTGGATCAAGCGGTCGTTACTCTATGCACTTTCCACATTCTCATCAGCACTCTTCTTACGTTCAGATTCCTGAACAGGGGCCCACCGGGAGCAGCAGTGTCACCCCTGCTGGATTCAGAGGTGTAGCGCCATCGATGAATAGTAGACTGCCTCCTAGCTCCACGAGTATTCATCACCATCAAACATCGTCGACAGTATCCACATCCAGCATGTATAATCATAATCACCACCATAGACATAGTTCGCAGTCGACAAATGTGGGTTCCAAGGTATAATATGCCTCAATAATGTAATTTATATCGTTAAGATGTTAACATGTTGCCCCCACAAATGTTCCCTGGTCTCTCCTATTAATCTACCAAAAGAAGCTTCCGTCCAGTAGAGAATGAAACGAGTGTTCGTTATTTCGTTCAAGCTCACAAAGTCAGCTTAAAGGTTTAAGTACGCATGTTTAATAGGCTTCGCAAAGGTACATCTAAACATGCCATCGGCCCAGTTTGCAAAATAATGGCCTAGAATGTTAACTTCATGTAAACCATCACAAAACAAGTGTCCTCGATAATTAACTGCGTTAGTTAGAACAATGAAATTTTTCCATATAAGGAAATATCGACCAGGTGAACAGAAGAGGCGAGAGGAGGAATCTAGTAGCATTTCAAGCAAATTTCTTCTTTAAATTGCTACAATGACAAGAAACATACCCCTTGTAACCTAAGTCTATAAGGAAATGGAAGACAATCTGTGATAAAAATGTCAGATTCATATTATGACTTTTACATGAGCGTGTATAATATTGCATGCTACATATTTGCTTTTAGACACAAATTTGATTTTGTGAATCACATTAAGTTGACACGGACTTGTAGTTGAATAGAATTGTGACGAGTCAAGCGAGATGATTATATCAATCAATTTTTAATGAAAAAAATTTCTGAATGTGCCAATAACTTTTTCCTTTCTCCAAAAAAGAACTATTATTCGTATGGACGAAATAAGCAATAAAGAAAAGTCCGTCTACCCTAATTTAATGAAAAGACGTGTGAATTTAATTGTATGACTTCGTTCGATGAAATGAAAAGAAAATGTGTTCTAACTTCGTTTTTGTAGGTAATTAATAAAGGAGAAATTTTGAAACTTTTGGCTGCAAATAATTTAGAATACAGACATTAACAAAGTTTATGCAAGAAAATAGAAGAGCAGCTTTTTCAATCGAGATTTCCCCACATAAGTATTTTGTACAGAATGAATTTTTTTACAAGTTTTGAACATAGATTCTTTTCATTAATAGACTGTAGATTTTTTATTCACTTTAATTTGCATTGTTCATAGATTATGTGCATAAGCATCGCCCAATATTTTAATGATGTTTACACATTCATTAATATAATATATATAATTTGGTATGTAATCATAATAGTTATTAATTATTGACACAACATTTCGTGTTTAGCGACATTGAAAATTTGCTTTTAAAAGTTTTTGTATAAGTTTTGAATTTCCCATTTTTTAAAACACATATCCCGTAAGTGTATCTGTAGATGTTTGAAAAAACGAGTCGAGTATTATTACAATGTTGTAACGTACTTTACAAAAATTATTTATAGTTCGGAGATTAAATGTGTTTTTTTCAAATGTACTTTTTTATATCAAGAGACATGCTTATCATGATCAATGTCATTATGATAAAAATGATACTTCGCAAAGCAAAAATCAACATTAAATAAAATCGTACGTATTTACGAAGAAGAACAAACTTTCATTCCGAGTGAAGAACATGTATTTATATTTGTATTTTGTTTTCAGCTTTGGTTTCGTTGATTGACACTTCAACACATGTGGGCGTTTTCTCTTATTCCTATATTCTTTGTCAATTTCAGGATAAAATTTGTATATATTTTTTAAATGCATCTTGGTTAACATATAATATACTTTCAATCTCTCACTCTCTAATTAAATGCGGTTGTAGTATAACTTAATCTACAATTTCAATCACATTTCTACCTTAAAATCTACTAAAGTTATATGTATATCCGTTTTCTTTCATAGATAGTCACCACCAACCAGTTGGTGAATTTCTGTCTTAAAGGTAAATTTTCGATTCGTTTTTATAATTTTTTAAAGTTTGTGACTCATTTCGTTTAAAGCCATACCGTCTTCATTTGTAATATACATATAAAGAATCTGTGTCTTACTTTTATTTCTAAAATCGGGAGGCATACCTCAGAGTAGACGTATATTTCTCTACAGGTTTTTATAAGCTATTTTGAGTTTTTTGTAAAATCACGCAAAATTTTCATCAATTTTACCATTCAGAAGACATTGAATTTAAGTACAACCATTCATTCTAGCTTGCGTGGCTAGGCATCTACAAAGTGTCATTAATTAAAAACGTGAGGTACGACTAGATCCGTTATCGTATTGCTACTGATTTAAAAAATCACCGCTCTTCACCTGATGTACAAATCACACTTTCATTCAGATGCCAAACGTACATAAATGAGTAGTAATTGTTAAGTAGCGAAATCGCTGTCACCGCCTCTTCTAGGGAAATCCCATATAAAAAGTGAAAACAGTAGTAGCAATAATAATTGGTAAAAGTGTTAGAGTTAATACAAGTACTTGTCAGAGTGGAAGCTGTGTAACAAAATACGAATGGTTTCATAATAATACTCAAAAGCGAATAAGAGTGACACTGAGGAAGAATTAGAGATGTTTGCCCAACATTATGATCCTCACAAGGTGACCAGGCGAGGTCACACAAGTGGGTCCTTATCATGGCTCCCACAGTTGGGGTAATTATACTTATCCGATTATCGCAATTGAAGCTATAACTATCAAGAAGACGAATAGATGAACAATTGTCGGGGAGTGATTGTAACCGTCATATATTCATAATAACACAGATTAGACTAAGCTGAGGGTCCTGTTGTGGGTATTCTGTAGACTCGGGAGGAACTCCGGTGGGTATGTACTGATGATGATGTGGATGATGATGATTGTGGCTGAGGTGAAGAGGTTGATTGTTATTATGGTGGTTTTGGCCATCCTCTTCGAGGGAATAGGTGAACATCTCGTTCATGTTTAGCTACATGAGCTTTTGTTTCTCCTTCTCCTCCTCGTGAAGGTACCGACAGTCATCGACAAGGAAGCTGAGAAAAGGGATTATTGTTTTCATATTGAGATAATTTACTTAATGCAGAGTTAAGTTTGTTTTAAATTTACTTTCCTTACCTGTACCAAAGAAGTGTCAACGGTCCAGTGAATAAATGCCATAAAGCGTGAGCATCAATCACCCAAAAGATTGGAGGAAAATCAAACACTTCCATTACGAGTGAAGCGACAGCGAGGAGAACAAAGAGAGCACATTTCCAAACATGGCTTAAGGACTTCCGGTTAACGCCACTCCACGTCAGCCAACAGGATGCATTTAACACACCTGCATAAATGATAATCCTAATTCGATTACAAAGTATTCAAAACTTATTGGTATTGGTATTGGTAGTAATATGTTACGTTCATACCCATCGCTATGTTTGCTTTCATGTTGTATCCGTAGTCAAAATGGACAAAAGTCAGATAATGCACATGATAAGCACAGAAAGACAAGATGAGAACACCCCTGGACACAAGAATAAATTTTTTTTAAATCTTCATTAACTTCTTCCCCTATATAATATATTATTACATGCATAATTTAAAATTAATATCTGCGTACATGGTCATCACCGGCCAGCACATCCACTTTTGGAAAAGTCTGCAGCAAATATAGAAATTTAAATTTGGTAAATTTGGTTACTTAACATGATGTTAATTATTGAAAATTGAAATTATCCAGAACCAGAAGATATAGAAAAGATTATAGATTACCTCACGAAAACCGAGAAGAATGAAAATGCATTCATGGAGAATGCGGAAAAGTAATCCATGAGCTCGGTCACAGGGAAATCTCTTGTGTGAAACACAATGGACCATATCCAACCATTGATGCAAACAGCAGCGAAGAGATACCACAACGGGATGAGAGGGGCATCCTTTGGAACATTCCTCCGAAGATGCCAAATCCCTAAAACATGACTCAAAAGGTTGAAAAGTGAGAACGCGGTCGACGCTGGTTCTTGGATCCCCCAAAGACGAATGAATGGCCACTGAAAATAATCCATTAAAATTTTGCATTTTTAATTTTTACTTAACTTTTAGATGACCAGAACAAGAACATATAGTCAGTTTTCCAGACACATTGTACATTTATATTTATACCTTTCCGAAGAATTGCGGAATTGGAATGTTATGCTGCTGGAATGTGTGTACGGTTTGCCACATGCAATTATATTTGCACTCTGAGTCACAGTCCCACAACAGGTATTTCAAATAATTGGGTTGGCCTATGTAATCTGGAATCAAAAGTTAACCAGGCAAAATATTGGAATGAGCTGAAAATAATGATAAGGTATAAAAATTTTGAACAAAAGCTTAGACTCTTACCCTTTCCTACACACGAATTTTGTTTGCACTTAACGAGACAATTATGGAAAGTATAATCTCGGTCGCCCCTTGAAGGCATCACGCAAGTGGGGAAAACACATATAAATAGGAACGTTGCGAGTAACACAGGAGATGAGCCTAATTTCCGAGTTGAGGTCATGGTTCTTCTGTAACCACTACTTTTCCACGTAGCCGTTGAAAATTCAGCCATTTTCCAGCAATCTTTCATTAAGAAGTAGCACCAATGCGAATTACATGTACAAACGCTAATTTGTGTTAAAGTGGTTCTCAACCTACGTTAAAAGTATGCCTAAATGCCTCTCATTTTCATTTTGTAAAAAAACCTCCACCCTCCACCCTTAAACATTAACCATAAGTCATAAAAGTAGCAATTAAATAAAACCTACAGACAAGCTTCAACTATTAAATCTTTAAAATTCTTCGACTCGTTAAAATATCATCATAAAAATACACATTTGGAAAGCACAGCTGCTTACTACTGTGACTAAATAAACGATATATAAAATTCTTTCTTTCCTTCCGTGCCTAAATATATAAGTACCTAATCCCTAATCAATTAATTCTAATTAAAATATTATATGTAAATCGATAAACTCCATCAATAAAGTGAAGTTCCACAAGTGCAGGACTCATTGGAACACTCCAAACTTTCTCTGTACTGAAGATGTGACTGTCTCCAGCCTTCCTGTTCCTAAATATAACTCCAGCTCCACCAAATACACTTTCTCTTTTACAGAGTTCAGAGACTTTTACTCTGGAGTCGTCTGCTCTAGAGCTGGAGCTTATATATCCAACGAACAGAATATATGAATCAAAGGATAGATGCACCATTAATAAATAACTACATATAGTATCTATATATTTTTCCAGTCACCAGTCGCTCGCTCGCTACTCCATACTCCCAAGTCCTCAACCCTTTTCCAGTCTCCTCGTCCACCAGTTCCAGCAACCAGTTCAAGCCGTAGTCTCTCCTGTGTATGTGTGGGTGACTCCAGTAATAACAGCCTCGCCATCAACTATGTATATATGAAAATGAAATACATACAATAAATCTCTCTCTCTCCAGCAGACGAGAAGAGAGTGAAGTTCCCAGTTTCAGTATGTTTATATTTGCTCCTTCTTGCGAAACGGAGAACGCTGAAACATGCATAATGCATATTGAGACTGAACTGTGGACTGCTCCCCGCAGCTGACAAACGAATGCCCTGCAACATTGAACAACACCAAATGCCAATATTCTGGAGAAATGGAGAAATGCACGTGGGCATGGCATATATGTGTGGAATGGAGAGTGGTCCTTCCTCATGAGTGGACATCCATAAATGCACATTTATCTGTCATCATGCAACTTCCCACTAGCATGAATTTTCCAAGAGTTTGTATATTTTTTTGTTATTTAAGATAAACCAGACTGCAGTTCTAGTTTTATCAATCCACTGGAGTGAGTCACGAACCACTTCTCCAATCTGGACATATCGCCATCCGATTACACGCATTGTGACTCAAAACATAACATGTAAATGTAACTAAATTTAAAACATAGATTCATCCAAGGAATGCGGTCAAACTCACAAGGACTCAGGGACCAAGCTACCTGTGACCTGCAATTTTGTTCCTTTTGACCGACGCAGCGTTTTTTCATATGTGCTGTGTGGTAACCCTTTTGTTTGCTGGAAATATACTTGAGACACGTCGATCTGCTTTCCATTTCTGCTTATCTGGCTTGCTCTTTTCTTTCTCCAGCTCCGCATATATTTTTTACGGCTGAGTATTCCAAATTCCATACACCATTGCATTGCATTATCCAATACTGTCAGGTAAAAGATTTCCTGGAGCTCTACTCTCTGCTCAGCTGAGAAAGCGACAGGACAACGCAGGCGCATTTTCCTCCAGAGACAGTCTTGTTTGAGCTAAAGTGTAAATTGCGGTATATTGCTTACAAAGCTTTCCTGGAAAGTAAAAGGAGAAAACAAGTCCAGGAAAATTCTGGTATGACTATGACTATACGACCGATGAGAGCCTTGCAAAGCGATAGGTGCCACTTAGCCGTTAAAGAAAATAAGCTTTTCTTCTGAAAGAAAAACGATCAAGTAAAATGTGTTTCGTATGAATCAAGTTAAATTAATTTCCGCAATTCAGCGAAAAGAATAAATTGGGCATTATGCTCATGTCTCTAGAGCTTAGGAGTTCCGAGGATTTTCTGGAATGCGAAGAAGCAAAAGTATGCACGTGTGCTAAGCACGATTTCGTGTGGGCTTTCTTTTTTCCAATTTCTATGCTGAAAAGACCTAAATGTCGAAGCAATGTTGAAGGTCATAATTGTTATGGAAGAACAGATATGCAACTGCTTTTGTGTTGTACTTTCTCAACGCATGAAGATAAGCAGAGTAGAGCCCTTGAAGGGGTTTCTAATTTGTGATCTTTGCTCTTACACTAGTAATTAAATTCTTATTAACTTACACAAAAGATTCTCATTTCCTTATGGGGGCATATATATTTTATGATTTTATCTTATTGATTACACCATCAAACGGTTTCTCAACCTCAACCGTGACTCTTGGAACTCGAAGTAAGTGCATTGTACACATGTAATATGCATTTGCACGGTAATACATTTTTGTCAGAAAAAAACGCGAGTGCCATCATCATCAAAATGAGAAAACTATTTTATAATTAATAACAACAATATAACTTTGCATAATTAATTGATCGTATATTTCATGCACTAAAGAGATATCTCATCTGCATGGTCTATACTAGTGCAATATATAATACGATGATATGTTTAAATTGGAACCTCGGGCTTGCAAGGTATACGGTCACAACACCATACTCGCACAGTGAATGTAAAACCGGAAGTAGTGTTATGAAAAATATGAGCAAGAACAGAAAGTGAAAGTGAGGAGAGGAGTCGTTTAAAAGGTTTAAAGCGACTCTACCACATTTATTAATAGTATCAACATAAATGAATCAACTATATACGTATAACTTACAAATAAATCCACGAACTTGACTGCATATATATCGTATGCGTATGCAAAAGAGTAAATGCTGAGAATTTCGATTAATGGCAATGGTAGAAAAAAATTGATATATATTGTTGACGAAAGGCTATAGTGGCCTTACATTATTCTTGTGAGCATTCTGTTTGCACGCGCTGAGCGGAAACGAGCCGCACAATTGTGTTACAAATGGTATTATTATTAGCTGATATTTTTTATTCTCTTAGAAAAATATTTTTCATTCATTTTTCCATATTATGCCTCTAGCATTTTTTATACATTTTTCGCTCTTGTATAATTATGCAAAAAATTGTGTATTTTTCTCACATTGACAAAGATCTTAATTGTCTTCGATGATGATTGGTATTCACTGATTAAACTGATCATCTTGAACTCTGAACTAAAGAAATCAGAGAAAAAAGGGTGAAATCTATTTTTCATTTTGCACTTTCAATTTACATAAAAATCCACTTTCTCAAAAGTCAATGTCATCCTCCTCTTCATATCCACTTGATGCGTCCACCTCATCTCCATAGACAATGCAGCTGGAGGATGTTGAATCCGGCTGTGCGTTCGGAGGACACATGCATCTTCCAGGAAGTCTTGGGGAGTATCTAATGCATCTCGCGTTTTGCACGCAGGACCCGTCCTTCCAGCAAATCCCTCCAATTGACCTCTTACAACGTTGCTGATCCTCTTCATAAACGTCCAGCTCGTTTTTGCATCGGCAGTAGGAGTTGACGCAGTACAAGGGCACTTGGTCATTGCAAATGTCCTTTTTGTTTTTCGAGTGGGTGTCACACGGAGCTCCGTAAGGAAGGTTGCACTTCCCTTTTTTCGTTTCAATGAAGCCTTTGTCGCACTCACACCGTCCCATCTCGGGGACACCTGCAACAACTTCCTGTCCAGGTGTGCCATAAGGGAGACAACGGGCATAGGTAATGCATGGAACCACCTTTTGGTCGACATCAAGAATGTCGACATCTTCTCCGTATTGCAATGTCGTATTTCCTTGCTTTGTCACCTTTTTCTTCTTGTTTTTCTTATTCTTTACTCCCGATGCTCTACCGCTCCCTTCGTCTTCCAAAAGTTGGAAACTTGCGGTAGTGCTTGGAGTGGGGATCACTGTACAAGGACCTCCAACTAGACTGATGCAGGAGCGTTGTTCATAATCATAAGCCTAAAATCAAAGCATAATAATCATGTAGACCCAGACCTCTACTTCCGGCCTATTCCTGCCAAATTGTTTTACCTGGTAGTCAGGATTAGGACACCGACATTTCCCATTCACACATCTCAACTCATCCCCACAACTGCCCCGATGTCGACCGCAATTCTTCCCGTATTTGTGCTTCACCGGGTCACATTTGAGTATCCCATCAGCCCCCTGAACCTCTTTGTATTTGCAAGTGCACTTTCCCAACTTGCACTTGTAGTGGTCCACGCACTCTCTGTAGCTATTCACACAAGGCTGTTCCGGATTGCCGACACATCTCTCCAACTCGGGATGGTAAGTGGCTGCCGCAGGGTCACATCGACACAAGCCTTCTTTACAAGTGAAACCTTTCCTTTCATCGCACTGGAAATCCATGCGACACTGTTGCATGTACTGCCTCCTCCTCGCACAATGTCCAGTCTCGTCCAGGTAAAATGCTGCCCAACAACTGCATACATTCTGCTCGCAAGTCGCGTATGGGACGCAATGCGTCTTCCGGAAGTTCGGAAGATGTGCTTCACTTGTATGGTAGACGCACTGGTGTCCTCCCATACCGACACAAAGGCCCACTGCGGGATCGTATGTCATTCTCGACATATCCTTGCAGAGGCAGGTTCCATTTTGACAGGAGAGACTTTCCTTCATGTTACACATCAATTCCGGTGCAGTGGAGTTATCCGTTTCTTCCGAACGCGCGGGGGACAAACAGTTATCTCCATATTGGAGACTGACTCCAAAGCAATCACTGACGACCACAAGTAATGGAATTATCAGTACCCACAGCGTCGAAGATCTCATACTTCTAATCATTTTGCCTTCGTCAAGCTGAAACTTTTGGTGTGGAATGGACGCTTTTTATCCGTGACTTGTTAACAGCCACAGGGACAAACCGCTAATAATCATCAGACTCATTTACAAAGATTTTGTTGGAAAAAGCAGAGGAATTAGTGACGGTGTGGTAAGCCCAAACGCATCAAGCGAAACATGTAGTCTTTATATATGTTGCCAGTTTCTCATGGAATACACAACGGAACAGAATATGTCTTCTTCGAAGAGGAAACCCGTTTTCTCAGACAAAAGACATAGCAAAGGTCAGTGTCCGGCTGAAGATTTACAGCCCGTATATTACGCTCACTTTTAAATACCTGTCCACATGTTTCATACTCCGTCTTTCTTTCGCCACAATGGATTTTTTTTGTGGTTAGACACTTGATGGAAATAAAAAACATGCTCAGTGTAAAAAAATGATTCATGATTTTTCTCATCATTTGCAAATCCTCCTTTATTTCTCTTTTCCATAATGTAAAATATAAAACATCGGTAATAACATTATCAACATCTTCCATGTCGTCATATCGTACAAAAAACCTTAATTACACCTAATTTTTACTTGTCCGCATTTTTCCGTTTTTTAAATCTAGATTTACTTACATTTAGGCTAACAAGTTTGATCATTACAAAACTAATCATCTATGAAGAAACCTCAGACATGTATATCTTAGATTCTTATTTGTTAGTAATTTTTCAGTCCAAATCGTGACGTGATTACGCGCAAACATGTCGGAGCAGAGAGTTAAGAAGGAGAAAAAATGTAACAAAAATAATTCCTACACTTATTCGCTTATATGTTACAAATTACATCCTGTTCTCGTGCACCCACACTCCAAATCTTCATCGTCATCATTCCGTTAAGAGCTTCATCGTCGGATTAAGCAATCCGCTTGTTAAACAGACAAGAAGACAAGAAAAATACTTGAATTTATTAGCTCAAAGTTTAAAAACAGTCGTACCTACACCCATAAGTCCTGATACTTGTCAGCGTGTAGATATGTACGTATGTGATGTTCCCCTGCTTTCGTTAACTCGAACTGAACTCGAAAAGCTCATATCGCTAATCATGATGAGCCATAATATAACATAAAAAATAAGTACCTACACACACGTACGTAGAAAGTAAAAGGATTTTCTTGAAAACTGACAATGAGCTCATCGTCTCTCATGAAAGACAGGAAATGGTGCATTTTTATACACTGGGAAGTTGAAAAGGCGCTCTCCACACAGCACGTACATGACTTTATCATATCACTTTTTTTGCAAAAAAAAACTCTGTGTACCTCCGTAGGTATATCACCAACCGACCGACAATCTCAGGAAAAATTTATATATTATAATATTGAGCAACAATAAGAAAGTGGCGGAGGTGTGCGATGGGTATCATGTCTCATTTTGTATATCTGCAGAGCACCACACACAGAACTCTGGCACCTGAGCAGGCATTATGCTAATTTAAGATTTTGTGACAAAAATAGTAAAAATATCTTTGCTGATATTCAACTAGATTTTGCTTCCTCCGTCTGTAAACAGGGACTTCAACTAAACTTTTCGTCTTCCCTTCCGTAAAACAGCTTAACATTTTTGCCTCCCTTAATTATGATCTAGAGCAAATACATGTATCTTATATTACAGTATTATTTCTGCATTCCTCTTTTTCCTTAACTTTAACAAGACACGTATGTGTTATCCCTATGCTTGTAATATCATTATGTAGTGGGTGCGCTTACAATCAGTTAGGCAATATATGAATAAATTAAAAGTGTACAACAAATAAAAAAATATTATGAGGATGTCATGTGTGGGTAACTGGTAATTACAAGTATTTTCTGAAGCACACATATATACCCTCCATATCCTATTGACCAACTTTTTGAATTACAGATATTTGGCATACGAAAAAATTTGATATTTCGCAACTTCATTTTAAATTGAGCATTTTAAGTTTGTTAGCAAAATTACGCTAGCGTGCGTGATTACGAGGCTACTCGTAAATTGGAGTTGACCTGTACATTGTGTACGGGGGAGGGGAAATTACGTCGAAAATCTGCTGCTGGGGAAGGATCTGATTGTCCTCATCGCAGCCGCCACGCAAGTTCGGGAAGAAGCCGGAAGTGCACTTGCATCTACCGCTGACACAGTCTGCATTTGGCATGCAAGACGCTGAGGGGGAACAGTTGGCGCCCACCATGCGACGGCATGACTTCTCCAGAGGGTCGTACACGTCATTGTCATTCTTTGGAAGAGAAACATTAATTTTACCTTGGAATACTCCGATCTTCTCACAATGCCCCAAAAATACCTGCAAAAGTTATTATGCTTACCTCGCAATCACATCTTGATCCTCGACAAATTAATGGCACGGACTCGTCACACCTCGGCGTGAGAGCGTCTCCAAACAATGCTGTATTCTTCTCGCATGCAGCGCCGTATGGAAGCTGACACATACCGGAAACGGTTTCCACAAATCCCTTCTCGCATTCGCATTGGCTCAAAGCGGAAGACTCCCTCCGCACACACTCCGCATTGGGCACACAATTTTTCAGCCGCAAAGGTTGTCTATTGTTACTCATGAAGAGGTGACACAAGCCTCCAACCAAACTGAGACAGGAGTTTGCCCTTTTGTCGTACAGCTCATAAGATGGATTTTTGCATCTGGAATGAAATAAGGATAAGGGTAAAAAAATAAAATGGGTTGTTGGATTCTAAAAATGTGTAATATACGTTAGGGCCATACTGGCAAATCCCATTGATGCAAGCAAAATAAGTATCGCTACAAGGATACTCCTCCGCCGATCCTCCACACTTTTGTCCAAAAGACAAGGCACAAGTTTTATCCGAATTCTCAACATAATTCTCTTTACAAACACATTTGGAGCCCAGACATTCTGAGTTTTTGACGCAGTCCCTGCTCCTTAGGCAAAAATCGCCAATACGCCTCTTGCACATTTGGTAGTAATCGTCGAACATCCCTGGCTTTTCGCACTGACACAGTCCATCCACACAAGAGAGATACTTGACGTTGTCACAATGCCGCTCCAGAGTGCAAGTCTCGTTAAAGTGTCTCTTCTTGAGACAGTGGCCTTTCTCATCTGGAAATGCGTATTTGGCACATGCACACACTTTCTTCTCGGAACAGTAAGAGTTCGTCACACATGGGTTGAACTCTCCAAAGTGATACTTCGGGGGTGTGCATCGCTTCCCCTCTTGAATCGCACATCGTTCTCGAACATCGTCGAAAACCTCGTCGGAGCCGGAGCACTGGCAGAAGTTGTTGATGCACACCAAATTTCCGTCCTTTTCGCAAGGATTAGTTAAACTACATCGGTCCCCGTATGTTCCTGGACCCAGTCGGGTTTGTCCGTGAGCTCCAACATTGAGAAATAGAATGAAGCACAGAGTGTGTAGAAACACGAGTCTCTGTATACTCGATAACTTCTCCATGATCAAACACTGACCACTGCACACTCACATGCACACTGTTTTGTATTAATTTAATAATTTTGAAGCGTCACGATTGTCACAAATCCCACTTCTCTACTTGATTTCCATAATACTTTCCAGAGATTTTGTCTGGGATTCGGAAATCCCAAGCAGAACAACTCACGAGCAGGACACAATCACCTCACATGTAACACACTTCTTGCTAGCCACTAACTATATCACTTGTTGACCGAGAATCTCATTCATGAGTAAAAATTATTTCTGAGCAGACATTCATTGATAATCGATTCGAGTGTGTGGTAACACGAGACACACATTCCTTGAAATCTGCATGCTAATCACAAGTCACAACTCACTACCACCCTCGTTGCACACATACACACATGCCCACATCCCTCAAAATTGTAATCAAACTGAAGCGATCAATGAGTGTAAATAAGCTAATCACATTTTTCTTCTTTTTTCTCGATAGAGTCCCATGATAAATCTATAAAAAAGCGTTATTTTGTCACTCTCGATGGAGTAAAAGTTGTGTCGAGGAGAGTCGTAATTTTTTGTTCCTCCTCCCCCTGCACAAAAACTTATTCGAAAAAGGGAGGTTTGCAGTATGTAGTAACACGGTCTGTTTTCCTCCTTATCTTTTTGACCCTTTCAAATGAACTGTGAAACGAAGTTAACAGCCGCTCACAGTTGCCACCGCCAGCATATGCAAAAGAGCAATAAAATATGGTTAAAGTAGAGAGTGAGATTTTTTTCCGTTTGAGAATAACGATGATGATGACGATAAGTCGTTACAGTGCAAGGGTTAATGATCACCCTATTCTCTTCTGTTTCTATTTCTATGCAAAATGCTGAAGGTGAAACTAAGAATTCAAACGGGATGAGCAATAACACAGAAAAATAGTGTTTGTGGTGGTAATAATAGAAACAAAGCAAGGGACATTTGTAATTATAGAGAAGCTCGAGTGCACTCTCGTACTTGTCGTCGACCGAGGGGAAGAAAATAGCAGAGAGGTGAGGAGGCTCATTGAAGATCATCAGCATCAGCAGTAGAAAATGTGCAAAGACAATTGACGCAGACGATGCAAATTATTATGGGTTGCGATTGAGATTATAAAGCGTGGGTAAGCATATATGCGTGTGGGGTTATTTTTTGTGTATAACAATGTCAGTTTGTAGGTGTTCTCCTCTACGTCAATTGAAACAAGGAACAAATGTAATCATCCTCAAAGAGGAAAAATTATTGTAAGGATATGCATGCAACTGCAGTATCGATGCGGATTTATGACAGTTACGCATGTAAATGTGGGGTAGTGTGCGAACTTCAGGTAAATGAGCTACAATACAACATAAACCTAAAGTCAAAGCAATTATACACCTTCGTCATCAACCTCGTCCTTCCAATCAGTTGTATATATTCCTCAGTGAAATGAAGGAAAATGTACGAGAATTGAAATCGAGAGTGCGCAGACGCGCTGAGGCAATATTGTTTAGTATGAAAAATCAGTCTCGTACTTTTTACCGTTGAGGAGTCACTGCACTGTTTGTAATTATGTAGTTTTGTATATGTCATACTAAACTATACTTTGTAAATGCACTATGGATGAGGTATGGTATATATGCCTTTCTCTGTTTTCATTTCATTTTCTGATTGTGAGCAACAGATAAACTCACTGATCTTTTCATTTATTTAACAAAGTTAGTATAAGTGTATGGGTATGGCAGGCTTAGTGCATGCAGTAAATGATGAGAAGATTTGATGGAGTTGAGCTGACGAAATGCACTATGTGAAAAATACCCCACCCGTACCTTTGTAGGAAGGAAAAGCGGAAGTTCTCACGAGCATGTCAACATGCTAAAAAGTTTTATGTGGGGAAGGGTTTAATGCTAACTTTTTGTTTAAAGTTTAAAATACGTTCGGATCTTGTACTTATATAGTATAGTACATAGTATATCAGACAAGCAACGTTTTATCACAGTTAGAATTTAACTTTTCATATAAAAACGAAGCCTTGAATGCATGCAGGATTTATTGAGGAAAAAGCATCATCTAAAAGCATTCACGTAGCCGCAATAAATCTAGAATGGCACAAAGGGACATTTTCTTCTTCTAACGGAACACGGACAGATCGTGAGTTAAAAATGGAAATATAAAATATTGAACGTCCAAACATATTAGTTAACGAAGAAGTCACATTCGTCAGTTGCAATTGCACATATGAGTTGAGCACGTTATCTTTAAAAAGCTTCAGTGCATATAAATTGTCGCTTTCACATGTGTAGGTAATTCGTAAATATGGCAAACAGTTTGCATATTGAAAACATAGACAGCTCAGCATTTAGGTACTTGCTACTTCTGAAAATCATCTCGTGCATCTTTCATGAGGAAACCGGATGATAATTTGACGGAAATAATTGGCTGGGAATTAGGAAAATCAGTAAAATCTTTCGTACGTATAGCATGACCTTTGGCGGTATTCGCATATATTTTATATTTATTTACACTTATGAGAGACTCCGACTTTAACCAAAATTCACTAGAATTTCATCCAGATACTAGTTTTATCATGTAGTTAAAAATTTAATCCATCTCTTCTAGGTTTTATAATGATATGATGATAGAGTGGCATGTACGGCAACGTCGAATTTGAAACATACAGCGAAACGATAACTGAGCGACAAAAACAAGTTTTTAAATGATGATTGACAATATATACACAGCACTTCGGATGGTTTTCGTGTTCCGTACATTTCGAACTCGAAATAGATAAAATGAGAAGTTGCACGGAACGGACCCCATTTTATACTCTGTGACCGAATCAGGCTTTTGACAATTTGCCAATTTTTTTGCAAATATTTTTGCTTATTGTTGGAGCTTTTTATAAATTCTATATGTCTGTAGTGCTATTAGAGGAGGAGATCGACAATAAATGCTTCATGGTTCCATTTGAATGAAATCAGGAAGTGCGTGAGAGATTAAATCGACGCAATGGAACAAACTGACAATCGGACGCGTGCTTCATGAGCCCCTGCGTGAACCATGCAAGTGACCCTGAAACAAAAGGGAAAGTTGATGAAGGTTAGACATGTAAATGTGCGTAATGGGTTGGTGGTTCAAGTTAATGTAGGTCATCATCCGACCCAGCACTGGCCTTTTCATTATTCGTACAGCCGTGGGCATTCATGATAAAAGGTTTACTTTAAAAACTTAATATTTAATGCAAGGAATACTGAATCGTTCGTTGGACAAAGACAAGTTTTTATTGGTCTCATACGTTTGTTCTGAGTCGTACTTATCAATTTTTAATCAGTATAATCATGTCCGGCTTCTGAAACGCAGATTTTGTACGTGACGCCTATGTCTCCTTACGTTCTCGTACTTGTAATTGGCTTCAAAGTGTCCAAAAAAGGGGAAGGCCGGCACAATCCACGAAATGAAGCAAATCGTAAGGACAACGATGGCAGCGAGAATAGTGAAGAGAAAACAGTTGATGAAGAGTTGTATCATCAGGTGACAACATCCCCAGATGAAGTTGACGATGGAGAGGCCGAGAGGAACAGCAACACTCATGGCGATGGAGACAAGGGAAAGCGCTGTCGCGATGAGAATTGAGGTCGCAGCGGTGACCACCCTCAGCATTAGTTGACATCCGCAGGTAACGCAAATTGCTGCAATGACAAAAATCTGCGTCGAACTGAGTGTAATTTGCCCCATGGCTTTTCCCTTATCTTGATGAACGAAGTTACTAGTGCAAAGGTGAGTCAAGGAAGGAAATGCGCGATCTACAAATTAATTTAATTAATTCGAATGCTATCTTGGTTCATTTTAAAAACTTGTCTCGGGTCAAGTTTTGTCGATTTTCTTGTACATTCAAAGAGCTATATAATAAGTTGTTATAGAATTCAAATCGCCACAAGTCGCGATATCTTTATCTTATGCTGATATATTATTTTTTGTGGTTATGCTCGTCCAAAAGGCAACTCGGCCAAATATTTTAATTCTGTTTAAGTTTACACATCGTTTCAGAATTGAGACTAGCGTAAGTGCTACAGTTTAACTCAATCATCAGACACTCGAAGCGATCGTCATCCGTTTAGTTTTAACATCTTTCTTCTTCTTCTTGCCCTTGGCAGTACTCTCAGAGCCCGCGTTGGAGGCAGTATCGTCATTTTCCGCTCCTTTCATGGATGAAACACTACTCCGAACACCGGAGTCTGCTCCAGCCCC
This sequence comes from Heteromurus nitidus, assembly GCA_034687055.1. NCBI lineage: Eukaryota > Metazoa > Arthropoda > Collembola > Entomobryomorpha > Entomobryidae > Heteromurus > Heteromurus nitidus. Next base: position 24,519 of record JAQFZW010000044.1, on the reverse strand, counting down.
ATCCCCCTCCGTATTTTCATCCCCTGGCTTCATTTTCTTCCCCTTCTTCTTCCCACTCTTGTCATCTTTCTTTGTCTGCTTCACAAGTTCCTGCTCGAAACGCACCTCATCCGCAGCGAGAAAGATGTAGTTGTGCAGCCAAGGCCGTTCGTAGTCCCTCCCCTCCTCCTTACGTCTCCGAGCCTCTTCCGCTGCTTCCTCCATTGCAATTGCCGCTTGCATCGCTGATTCGTCGCCCTTCTTCTCATGCTCACTTCGAATAGCGGCCGCCTTTTTCCGCAAATATTTATTTTGACGAGACTCCCAGTAGTAGTCCTGAGGTCGCCGCCATCTTTGCATCCAGAGATTGGTGTTGGGGTTCAGAGCAATCTCACCATATTCCAGATTCTTTTTTGGAATGAACTTCCCTTCCTACAATAAATGTTGTTATTAAAGCACACGTAGCTCATCATTACAGAAATAATTCTTCTACTTTATACCCACCTCTTTATCAAAGTAGTAATCTTTGGTTGTGAGAGCGTATGCAGGTATCTTGTCTGGCGAGGCGCCTTGTGAAGACCGCCATACGCCCAGATCAGGCACGTACTCGTACTTCGTTGGCTCATTGACATCTTTCAACTCGAAAGTTCCTTTGTCAAACACGAAGTAGTAATCATCCGGAATTCTCCCTAGTCGCCCACGAGGGCCCGTTCTATTGTTTCTTCTGCCAAGTCTAAAAATTTAAACCAAAATCGATATAATAATATACTATCTACATATACACCAGCCAAATAAGGCGAGCATAAGGTAAGGATGCTTTTTTCTACTTGTAATCCTTCGCTTCATGCCCTTTGGGATGTTCAAGAGGCAGCCAACATGCAATGAACTCGTCGAAGAAGTAATCTACGCAGGACAATTTTTATGCATGGGATTTCCCTTGAAAATATTGAAAATGTTGAGTAATAAGTTCAGATTTTCTGACCCTTTGGAGTTTTCGAATGTACATTTTTTTGATTCAACATTTCCTTGTGGAACACCCCAGTTCCAGGTTTGTATTTGTACATTCTCGGGTTGTTTTTGTCTCTCAAGTAGAAGTCGTCGTCAGTGTCATGAAATGCATAGTCGTACGGCGTCAGATCAGAAAGACCTTTAACTTCTCCTCGTCGTCGCTTGGCCAAGAGGAGCTTGGCAGTAGCTGTAGGATACCATAGTCCTTCGTCGTAGTCGAAATAATAGTGCTCAGGGTACAATTGATAGAAACCAGGACCATATGCTGTTTTGCATGTTAAAATCAAATCGTATTTGTACAATCGTTAAAGCCGTGAAGTTGGATTCATGCTAATCGGTGTCTTACGTTGCCCCCTTTTCTTCCAAACTCCATCAATTTTGTCGTACCAGTAATTGTCCAGTTTGCGATGATCCTTCCGGAAGAAAGAGCCGTCGAAAGCGTCATAGTAGAAGTCATCAGGTACTTTGTCAGATTTCCCACGATCACCTTTCAAAATCTTGCGACTTCCTGGGTCATGGATCTCAAGAACGGTGGGGTCTTTTAAGGTTATCGTTAGCTTCCACTGACGCTCATTCTCCGACCAGAAATAATCCTCGGGAGTCAATCCTGGAGACAACAATTGGAAGAAAAGAAATTTATGAGTAGGAGTAACTTTAGCATTCCACTCACAAGTGGTATATAGTCCTCTGGTCATTTTAACTATTTTACCGTTGGCACTTGGGCCCGTCACATCCTTCAATTTGAATATATTTAAATCGGGGTCATAAGCGTACTTCTCTCTGTTCAACCCATCAATTAGGTAAAACTTGCCGGTACTCATGTCGAAGTACCTGCAAGAGAAAATTCAAAACGTAATTATAATAAATATGTAAATCTTTGGATGCGAAAATGATCACAGTACCAGTCATAAGGCTCCACGTGTCTACACTCCTTCGCAGGTTTAGGGTAGAAGGTGCCGAGATTATAATCGAATTCTGTATTCAATAATTGAAACATTTTCATACTGACAATTGGTTCAAGCGTATATACTTTTTTCGAATTTCCATATAATAAATATAAATATTTAATTCTCTAACCATAATCCGACGGAAAATGATTAGCCTTGCCAGGTCCATACGGTTGTTCTTTCTTCTTAAACATTTTGTCACTTGTATCGTAATAATACTCCTGTAAGGTCCTCTCATCCTTGTGTTCCATTTTCCCAGTTGCTCCTAAAGATCATCAGCATTGAAGAGTAAAAAAGGTGGAACATTTCCAAAATTTCCCATAACCTTGATGTTAATAACCGTTACAAATATTATACCATCGTAGTAGAAATCGTCGGGAGTCAAACCCGACTTTCCTCTGTCCCCAACCACAACTTCCCTATTTCCAGCATGATAAGCGATAATATTGCCGGTTGGAGTTGAGACACGGATCCACTTCTTCTCCTTCTCATCGAAAAAGTAGTCATTACTCCTGAGCCCATTGGAACTCGGCCCCTGAACGTATTTCATTTTGTAAATATTCCTTTCCTGGTCAAACTCGTAGAGTTCCGGAGCTGACCTATCACGAATGTAGTAGCGCCCATCGCGCTCATTAAAATACCAGTCGTACGGGGTCCGAAATGTTGGGTCAGACTCTCGCCAAATTCGCTCATCATCACACCAAATGTAGTCGCCATCCACTTCCTTTGGCTTGAAATCCCGCTTGTCTTCGTGCCAAAACCAGCGGTCGCGGCTGGAGTTGGTGCCGACTGGGCCGTAGCCAGAAATGTCAGCCAGGGTATCTCTTACCTCTTGACTGTTATCATTGCCATCCCCCAACTCGATTCCGATCACGCCACGTTGCTTCTCGTAGTTAATATTTGGCGGTGTTTTGGGCGGATCTTCTTTCACCTCTTTCATATCGAGGTAGATACCTCGGGTTCGGAAATAACGGCCGCCAATATAATGCGGTGGCCAAAAGTTCCGGTAGGCCCGCTCCGTGAACGTTTCCTCAATGATTAGGTCCCGTTGGGCTTCCAGTTCATCCCTTAAGTGAAATGAATGAATGTAAGGGACGCGTTCGTACAAGATAATATGAATTAGATTAGATTCAAGCGAGACATACTCAATTTCATTAAAATACTCCGCGTATTCGTCGGATAAAGTGAAGTTGCTTGTGAACGTGCCATCAAAGTACCAACCCTTCAAAGAATTTGAGCAAATGTGCGAATGAAAATTTTGCCAAATTCAATCCATAATTTACTACGCAGTAGATACAAGTTTGCATACCATTATGTTTGGAAACTTGTGATATTCGACGAGCTCACGTCGGTCCTTCTCATCTTCCTTTTTAAATTCCGCTGCTTTCTTTTCAATAAAGTCCTGACGCTTCTCGTCAAGCGTCTTCTCTTTCTTTTCTTCTCCTTCTTCGCCCTCTATTATTTTCCCGTCCTTGTCCCGTTTCAACTTGGGCAAGGAGAGTTCGCTCAAGCGTTTCAAAAACATCGTGCTAAATCAAAGGTCCGTTAAATCCGTTAAATCCACTCAAATCGTATAATCCAATCGTGTGACTGATCGTGAGAAACTCTGCTGAATCCCGGATTCACAATTTATTTTACACTGAACTGAAATGGAGGTTGCAAGAGAAAAATGTTCAGTTTGATCAAACATGTCACAAAAAGTCCTTATGGCCATGGACACCACCTCATTTGGCATGTTTGGCAAATGTCATTATATGACATTTGGGGACATTTTCTGGGCCTCTTTGATTATGAATCAAAACGTCCTAAAGCTCTGATAGGATCCGCTACTCCGATTGACAGTCCATGACACTTGAACTCTTTAGGACCTGACCAGCTAGCTCCAGTACTCAGAAGAAAGTTTGTTACGAAGCTATCCCTCCACTGCAGCCTACAAGAATGGATTGGCGAAGCTTAAATTTTGGACTGGACTACTTGTCCTCAACAGGAACCGTCTTCTCGGTTGAGCAGCGCCTTGCGACGCAAGCCTCTCTGACTTTGCTTCAACAAGAGAATCAGTTTCAGAAACTGCATTTCATTGGGAAAATTCTGGGGACGGAGAATGACTACTGGCTCGTGTGTGGAATAGGACAAGACTATCTCAAGGATAGAACCTATTTCTACAGGTCATTTCATATGCCCACACCTTCAGATTACTTTCCGACAGAATGCTATCCTTCCTACTAAATACTTACATCGTTCTCAATTTCACAGCATGAATCTCGGCATGGATTGGGTATTGCTTCCTCAACTTGGCGATGCCACGATGGAACTGGGCTTAGCTTGCCGAGGGCATTTCGTTGGTGACCCAACTGCGGACAGTGAAACTGACATTTGTCCAGACAATGCTGATGAAATTAATGATGGAGAAGATTGGGTAAAGGGAACATTAGCAAACTAATAACAACAACAACAAGTACAATATGAAATTAAAATGGAAATGTTGTCTTTGAAGGTCACAATCAAAGAAGAGGAGCGTTTGTCAGCTACCGTTATTTCGATCATGAATGAATGCGCCATTGTTCCGCGCGGAGCTCTCATCAAAAACGCAAGCGGTCTTGTGTATGAAAATCGGACTTTCGAAGGTGCCATTAAAAATGGGATGCTATTTCTGTGTATCGCAATTAAGAAACTATGAATTGCTTATAATCTGAACTATATAAAGGTCTGACCAAACTGGAAGCATCCCAGTTCCACAGTTTTTATCATGTTCGCCGCCCTGAAAATCCGTGGGACAGGAATATCGTTGTCAGAGCGGACTACAATTTGAGTCTTGATTTCATGGACTCGATTGCTTGTGACGTGCCGGTTGGCTGCTGGAGCATTCAGCTAGATCGCTACGAAAGGGTAACCACTTTGCGATCTCTCTATTGGCCAGGATTTGTGGCTTTTCATGAGCTGGACTCTCCGAGATACGGATGTCTTTATATTGGCACAGGGAAAAAGAACTGGGACGTGCCATTCATGATCCTACCACCACCGCCACGACAAAAAGTTGACTTTGTTGAAGGGGGAGAGTTTCAGTATGAAGAATTGCCAGGAGAAGGTGGCGATCCCAATGACATGTTCTTCTTGGGCGACCAGCGGAATGAGGAGGAATACGAAGAAGTTTAGGTCGTAATATGAAACCACTGAGAATAAAAATAATTATCTTATTGCACATATCTAATAACATAATGACATATAATATATGCAAATAGTGACAAATAATATTATGCAAAGTACATGAATGAAACTTAAATTCAATACGCCACTGAAGAACTCGTTATTGTCCATCATTCTGGCTTTTCCATTCTTCATATAAACCATAATTCGATTTTATCTCTCAACTTTCACAAGCTCTCAAGTTTAGGTGCTAAATTTTTATGCTGAGTTTATTCACAATAGTAAGAAAAGGTGTAATATTTAAGGATTTCATTTAATTAGGAGTATAGTCATGGTTCGAGTAGGCCGGTGTCCCTTTGTCCACCCACCGTCTCATCTTCAGCTTTAGGTTTATAGTGGAGATTCATCCTTTGTCCCCGAATCTTTTGCCCATCCATAGTCTTCAAGGCTGCTGCCGCAGCTTCATCAGTTTTAAACTTGAGGTAAGCATAATCCTCTAGCAACTCAGATCCTGGAACGTTAGGCCGAATCACTTTTTTCACTGATGCGAAATATTTGCGCAGATCCAGCTCATTTACAGCAAATCCCAGATTTGTCACTTTCAGCCTAGCATTTGCAAACAATTCTAAATGAATTGTTAATAACTAGATAAGTCATATTATTTGTGTAAATATTATTATCTTTGACGAACGTTTTCCTGTCCATTGTATCCACATACTGGAGCATGTCGGCAAGACTCGGTCTCACTGAGGGTTTTGTGCTTGTCTCGCTGTCACTTAACCCGTCTCTCAAGATGCCATGGTCATCCTTTTCAGGTTCCATTTTCACACCTTTTCCAGCAGCTATTCCACTTGTCTTCATTGCTGGCTCAGACGTTGAGAACTGGAGTTTCTTTCCGCCAATTCCAACTGGTCCAACTGGACCCATACCACCGCCACCAATCCCGGCTTTAGTTCCAGATTGGGTGACATTCAATTCAGTTTTTCCTGTCCGTCCAGCCACAGACGATTTCCCGTCATCCTCTTCAATGTCAGCGTAATCGTAGTTAATCTGATACTCTCTGAATCCACCAACGTATTCCAGCCAAGGCTTGTCATAATCTCGGTCCGGTCGCCAGTATAAACTATCGCTGATGACGGGTTGGCGGGACGCTGGCTTCTTCAGCTGCCACTGCTTCGTCTTCTCAACCCAGGTCCAATTCTTGGGGTGGTATTTCCCGTGAAGAGAGCGCTTCTTCCTGAAAAAGTTGCTGTTCTGATCCCAGACGAAGAAGGAGGCAGGGGCGTCTTTCCGCTTGAACATGTTTTCCACTTCGTTCCAGTAGAAATCGATTGGCTTTGGGGACCCCTTTGGTGGCAGTGGAGTGTTGACGTGTCGCCACGCACCAAACTGGGGGTCATAAAAGTACTGCTTCCCCCCGTCCCCAACCTTCTTCTCAAATTGAAGGGTGACAATGTCGTAGTAGAAGTCGTCGGGAGTGGATTTCGTCTTGTTGATGCAGAATCTGAACGAGTTCTGATCGAAGAATGGAGACGTTCCGGCAGGCACCTTCGACTTTTTCACCCACTTCCCAAGTTTGTGGTCAAAGAAGAAGTCGACTGGACGTATGCCACGCCAGTTGGGAGGGGTGTTGTCCCCTGCGACACGGTACGCTGCAATGTTCGGATCGAAAATGTAGTAGTCCGGAGGACGCGTGCGGTCTTTTGGGAAGAACAATGCTAGCTGCTCATCCCTAACGTTGGGACAAGTGTGCGGAAACTTATTAAATTGTACTTCTTTATGTTGTAATTTATGATTAATTAATTAATTGTACCAAAAGAAGTCGTTCGGGAACAAAATGATCTTCCTCTTAATTCTCCACACGTCCTGAAATGTACATATCAAGTTTAGTACTGCCTCAGTAAAGCTTTAATCTCGAGCTTTAAATTACTAAATTTAATTAAATAAAGTCGATACCCAAGTCTGATCAAAATAATATTTATCCCGATCTCTTGCGCGCTTGTGGAAGAAACCCGGAACCTGGTCATCAAAATAATAGTTATTTTTGTTGATCGACTTGAAATGCATTTCCTCCGCAATTTGCTCCTGCAATCGAGACCGCTGCTTCTTCTTCTGCAACGAGAACAACAAAGCTCGTTTCTTAATCGCCTTCTGCTCATCCGTCATGTTCGGATCGTCATCGATCTGCTTCATCATCTTTTGCGTCCTCGCTTCCTCCACAGCGAGTTGAGTTGCGGTCATCGCAGTAATAGGTTCACCGGTTATAGGATCCGTGAGGAGCTCGTCGGAAGCTACTTTTGATTCTATGTCCGATTTTTGGGATCCCACAAACAATGTCACAGCCTCCACCCTCTGGTCCAGTACAACTTCGGGAGGTGTGTGAGGCCTTTGATAGGCAAAAAATTGTACTTGCAAAATATTTCTTCCAACTACAGGATTATGGTCATTAAAAATTGTCATTTAATCATACGGGTCCTTCATGATTTCCCTGAAGTCAAGGTAAATCCCACGAGTTCTGAAACAGAATCCCATGAGAATTTCTGGTGGCCAGAAGTAGCGCTTTGCTCTCTCCGCGAATGTCTCTTTGACTAAGCTCTCTTTGTTTTTCGAGATCTCCAGCTCCATTTCGTTGAAAATGTGAGCATATTCCTCATTCAGTTGGAAGTATGGTGTGAAAAATCCGTCAAAGTACCAACCCTTGCACATCAAAATAAATTCACTTAACCCCAAACTCTCAAGTTATAGTTTTAAAGTGCTAAAAACCAGGAAGCATAAAATAGTACAAGCATTGTTGGAAAGTTCAGATATTCCAGCTCTCTTTCCAGTTTCTTCTGCTTTTTAATCAGTTTCCTCCGCTCTTCTCTCTCCACCCGCTTCCTCGTCGTTTTGTCGTGGGCTGCTTTCGCCTCCAGAAGGAACTGTTTTGCAGTCATTTTGCTACCGGATTTTCTCGTCAGTGCCCAGCCCTCGAGACCAAAGAAGCCCATAACGGAGGTTGCAACTGACTTGCGTGCTCCTGCCCCGCCGAGGGAGGATCGCCGCCTTCCAATTGTTGCATCGGTAATCCGTTTCAAGTTCGGAAGAAGTGTGCCCTGACGCAGTCCTTCTCGTAAGATTTCCCATCCTCCTACGCGATCCCAAATTATCGGTATGTAAATTTAACCGATTTTCTTTTCCAAACTGTGGAATGGTTTTAAATTTAATAAGATTTGGCTGTTAGGAAATTCATTTACGCTTCTTTCTCTTCTTTGCTGGAAGGATTATGCCACTCGTGGCAGCTCTTTCTGCTTTGTCTTTTGCCCTCCTCTCAGCTCGCCGTTTCGCATCATCGTTTGCCGACATGTTCGACAGGAAAGCAACGTTTTAACTTTTTCTAACAAATAATTTGCTAATGTTCCTTATATTCGTTTCAAAATGTCATGTGCATTTCAAGTATACGAAACGTAACAGTCGCAAATGCCAGCACTAAAGCCATTTGTGAATTTCATGAATGAACCTATACTGTTTATTATATAGAAGATGTTTCTCCAATACATTCCGCAGGTTAATGTCTCTTTACCAACGGATTTCGTCAATAAAATGCCTTCATAAACTCGTTAGTGAACAACAAAATCGAGGTGAAAGGGTTATGAATAGAACGTAGTGAAAGCCAAAGAAAGCATTTTCTCCTTCACGTGATTAATGATCCAATTTCATCTGAAAATATGCACACGCCTGAAAATGTATTTAATACCACATATAATATGCACAATGCACTACAGCTACCGTTTCACCTCACCGCGTTCCGTTCCACAGGCGAACTTTCTTCTATTTTTCCCCATACAAACATTGACAACGGAGGAAGTAACGGTTTCCCTCCTCTGATGCATTGTATTTCTTTCTTAAAATTAACAGAGCGTACTTGTGCTTTGTGTATATTGTAGTCACAATGAGTATTTCACATTTATATATTTCTCCATCCCGAAAATTACATGAATGCGTGTGCCTTTTGCTATGCAATGGTATACCATGCGCAAAAAGGAAATCTCACATTGCATTGATGCATTAAAAATGTATTACTTCTAATATGTTTTACCAATCCCCACTTCCGTTTAATGCATGCATGTAGTTAGGTATCACTTTTACTTTTTGCCCGGAAGAAAGCAATGCATGTAGCTCATCCCATCCCATTTTGAACGTTGTCTCAAAACGTTGTCTGTCAAAATGCGTAGCTCGCACCATGTAATTTACCAGTTAGACCATCTCATTCTTTCACATGCCTACCATTTTCACAGCGTTTTCCTCCTGCGGCTTCGTGCATGAAACTAGTAACTAAACTTGTTTTCCCATGCATTATAAATGCTTTGCTTTCTCCAAGGGGAAAATTCAATCCAAGTCTGTATTTCTTTCAATATGCGTTCCCTCTTTATCAAGCTGACCTCTTTGAGTTTTCTCCCAGTCCCTACTTGTACCCGAAGGGAGTGCAGTTGGCTACGGTTTACGGTGCTGTGGTGCATTTCTGTGTCGTGTGTCCATGCTTGATTAAGAACGTTCATATATATGCTTTTACCCTGACTTCAGCCTTGCATCCGTCAAGTTCCGTTTCTAGTGCGCACATTTCGACCCATGAATGTCTGCTTTTATACTCTGAGATTTCCACAAGGAAAATCACTCTTTCCCCAGAGACCAGGAGTCTAGTGTAGCATGTAATTTTCTTGTGCATGCCAATAAGTGCAGTGCAAATGTGCATTCTCCAATCAAACATACATACTTCAACTCCTGCCCCTTTCCCCAGTTGCCACATTCCAGAGGAACGAGCATTGGAAAAGAAAGTGGATTACAAACGAAAGAGAAGAAACGATAATTCAGTGATATTTTTATATATATTTATTCACCTGGAGAAATGTCACAGAGTCACCATTCTTCTGTCTGCAATATCTTTCTAATTTACTTCCGTGAAGTGTGTGAGTGCGATTCAACAAATCAACAAGCTTGGTTCTCCCTTTCTTTGCCCCAGAAGTTAATGTAAACTACCGCTGTGACGTCCCACATAGTTTTTTATATGCATTATTCTAGAGGAGAGTAAAAAATTGCATTATACATACATAGCCACACCACAGAACACAATCATATATTTATCATTGCAAACATTTCGTTGGTGTAGGAGAAAGAAAAAAACCTCATTTGGTCGATACTCTGTGTATGTATTTTAATGTACGAAGTTACCACCTACCCAAGCATATCCACTGTGTTTCACAACTCTCCTTGCGTACACCATTTCTATTTTTTCCGACATTTTTTATTGGCAATGCGTTAATATAGGGAAAGCACATAAAGTGGATGGAAATCGATCTGATAGTAAAAAGAAACCTTGCTTTCTTGCCCTGCACCGCAATCTATGACTAAAGCCATTACACATGACGAAATTTTTGGGACGCAAGTGGAGATCCCACAATAAAACTAAATACGATTATTGCCTCACAAACTGTAAAACTGGCCAACTTTATAGTCACTCAAGATGAGTTGAAAATTGCTTGTTCCAAGTAAAGATTACAATGAATTATTAGAAAAAAAAGTGAAAAACAATCAGTTTGACAATGAGAATATCATGTAATTATTGAACAGTTGAATCGCCACAAGTTTAGGCATGAATGTCAGTCTTTCGTGACCCACTTTTCTCCCAGTGCCCGAGCTCATTACTCATCCATAATTTATGTACTCAAAGAGAAATATTATATGTTAAGTAGGCTAGCAATGAGAAAGTGATATATCTTTTTCCCTACTTGTACACATGTTGTTGGACTCCTGGCAGTGGCAGTTTCGTGTCGAGAGTGTTCCACAAAAGGGAGTGAGCCACGGGGGCCATGTCTTGTCAACATTGATGATCCAATCAAAATGCAATTTGTATCCAGAACAAGCTGCCATTAGCCAGGGAACAATTACTAGAACAAGAAGGAACAATATGAACATATGCGTGTCATCAGCACCATTCAAAACACTTGAAATCTTGTGTCAATAAATTGTAAAAATTATGTTTCGGTGCTTTTAGCCATTATCACGGACTTGCAAACAACGAACACAATTTCTCGTTTCATGCCAAACCAATAGAGACCCCATTACGTCTGTTATTTTTTTGACGTAGCGTGTACATATTTGCTGAAACCTCTCTAGACAAGGTGAACCGAAGAGCCGATAAAGCTATCAAGAAATTAAGCCTTGCTTGTAAAAGCCTAGACCCTGGGACAAATGCAATTGGGAAAAGGAAGTGAAGATTGTTTGTGGGTGAACCGAAAAAGGCTAACCGCATTGACAAGAATATGCTACATGTATATTGTATTTCTCACAGATGCATATAAATATGAATGCAACTATTTGTGTGGGACTGGATGTTATATTGATTAGGAGCCGGTCTTATAAAATAAAAGGAGAACGATAAGTTGGTTTAGCGTTAATACTGAATCAAGCCGATTAAAGAGTTAAAAAATTCGGAATGAGAAAAGGGAATGAGAGAAGTATGAGTGGATGAAGGAGAGCGGAGAAAGGCGTAAGGTGAAAATGGGTCGGTTTGATTTTGCTCTTGCCTGAAACAGGATTTGGGAGAAAGCATATAATAAATAGTTGTGTTTGACTACACGTATCCATTGTGTAGTGCTTTCCTGTGGCAAAAGTCGAATGTTCGTATGCCTGTTCGCTTGGAGTGGAGGAGTTGTGCATTAGAAGGAAGACAAAGGTGGTGTGCATGAAAATGAGACATGAGTGGAGAAGGAGCACGGTTCCAGTCAGCGACAGGGCAGAGTATCGACGACAACTGCTCCTTACTCTTCGCCAGCAGCTCGCCTCTCTTCTATACCGTTAATCCACGTTCCGGTATATCCCTCAGGCAGCAAGAACAACTTGGGGCACCCTCCATCCTCAAATCCTTTCGCGATCTGCCTGGTTGCACGCGATTGTAAGTTTTTTCTGCCTTGTTATCGTAAAAAAACGGTAAAATTTAGAAAGAAATGGTAATGGTGAATGAGTGAATGTGGGAAGAAGTTCCTTGTAGGTTAGTTTGTGACTGACAGTGTCAAGTTTTTTAACTCAACTGGAACTGGAACAATTTTGCACATGATCCCGTGGAGAAAGTCGAATTTTCTTTTACATGTGTAATTACATTTGGTCGTAAAATGTACACGTGGCCGTGGTTTGCAAGCCTTATTACACTAATCGATAGATTAGAAATTACGATTTAAATACATTTTGGATGGCACGTGGCCTAAAATAAAGAGTGTGCTTCGAACTTTCGACTTACAAGGATGTTGGCTGTAGATTAGATTATGAATGTGTGTATTCCGTTGATTTTATGTTATACTTAAGCTGGAGGTTGGTGCTTGGTAAGCGACTAGTGACACATGAAGACTAGGAATTTATTGATTCTTAAAATTATCATCTTTTATCTAATGCAGCTTTTTTACCCTAAACACTTTAGAAATTAGTGCGTGTACCGTTACTCTGTAGTCAGTAGTCACATATGATTAATCCTGTTTCTGGAATGGTGCGATACTGGTCATAATATCAGTCATTTTGTGATCATTTCTTACAACATATTTCGAATCCATATATGCTACAAAGCAAAAATAAATCAAGTTAATGAATTAGATTGTCTTTCCGACCCAAAGTAGCCTACCAAAGGAGCCATTACCGTTTTTTGCAAACCTTACATGAGGCAGCCTGGTGTCAGTCTGTATACTCGAAGCAATGTCTTTGTTCATGTGCTGACGTTGTCTTTCTTGTCGCATGAATTACTTCTTTTTTCTGCCTTGCTCTAGATCGAGCAGTCTATCAAACCTGGACGGGAAGCGAACACAATTCCCTTTATTGCCAGACATTCATCAGAGAGACACGATGGGGAGGTCGCTTCCAGGTCACCAATCCACTAAAAGGTAACGATAATGAGGGTGTATAGATGAACTAACTAATGAACGTATGCATGCCCTAATTGTATCTACTTTCTGGGCAAAGATAATGAACCGTACTGTAAACCTAATTTCGAAGGTTTTCTCTAACGTTATAACCTCATGAGAATCTTATTGTTATTGCGCATTTAAGCATTAGCCTACAGACAAAAGACTGAATCCAATTATAATTTTCTACGGACTCGCAATCTACTTTCATATAAATAAATCACAATCACTGACGCAAATCACACAAACTCGCACGCATGACACAACCAACCACTTACCAAAAATGATCGTAAAAAGAACTTTCCGAGAGGAAGAGAGAGGACGAAAGTTGGTCATTTTCTTTACTTCCTCCTTTTTACCTGATTCCAGGTTTGTCCGGGAGCGGTACAACCCTCCATTCAAGGTGAATGCCAAAATCAGACATGTCTACACACAGGAAGTGACGACAATTGAGGGCCAGGGACAAAACCACCATAATCATCACAGTCATCATCCTCACGCTCACCATCTCGTCCACGCTACTTGTCACAGCCAGACACAAACTGAGCCGGACTGGTTTCCAGAGAGTGTAAACAGCAAACCGGAAGTGGAGCCAGAAGAAGGCGAGCTATCCAAGGAGAAAGTTTTTGAGAATGAGAAGCAGCCATTATTAGAGTGTGACACTACGGAAAAAGTAGACGCTTCAACTAGCCCAATCCCACCCGAGTCCCTGCAATTTCCAGATAGATCGTCCGAGTCGGGATATCCCTTCTCGGGTTGCTCCCAAATGACAGTGTGCCCTCCCTTGAACTATGTTAAGAAATTGGAAGACTTGGAGAAAATAACAGGACATATTGTCATCCAAAGGTTTTTCACAAGGACTGATGACGCTTTCGGAAGTTGGCTGGAGAAACAGTTGGGAATGACTAGCAAAAGTGTGAGTGTGGACACGTCAGAGTTTGAGAATGCAAAAACAGCCGAATGTAAAGATGAGGTGGAAAATGAGGAAGCTGAAGATACTGATGATGCTATCGTGATTGAGGGGGGTATTGAAGAGGGTATTGAAGATGGGCAAACCGAGATGCCAGGATCTAAACTGACAACGGATGCCAACCACGAATGCGCTTTCGCGGACACAATCAAATGCGAATGTTTTCTAGAGGAAATTGAGAGGGCGTATGAGTTCGACCGTTTGAAAGAACTTGAGGATCAAATCATTCCACTGGAACTGGCTGATAATGCTTCTCAGAGAGTAGCTGCAGATGAAGGCAGTCCCAGCAGAGAAGAGGAAATTGAAACATTGCTATCCGCTGTTGACAACGAAATCATCCCGATGAAGAAACGGTCGCAGGATGTGGACATTGATGAAGTGGTCCGCTGCACATTAGAAGCATACTTGTTAGCTCCAGGAATGTATGACGGTGAAGTCGAGGATGATCACGGTATAAGTGGAGCTTCTCCAGCAAAGTCCGAGATTGATTCTGGAAGAGCCGACTCGATCCAATCCCAGGATAATAAAAGTGGTTTCATGGAAGGTTCCGACGAAGTAGAGGGGAACACATCTCATGATTCGGTAGAGACCGTCTATGAAATACCGATTGCTCCAGAGAACAAGCGAGATTTGGAAGGTGGGCGTGGCGAGGATGGCGACATGGAGAATGATGAGACTGCCTCGAGACTCCTTCAACGAAGTCTAAGCGCGGATAGTTGCATTGGAACAGAATCCAGCGGAGATACGAACAAAAATCAGACAAATGAGTCACAGAGCAGCAACGATCTTGAAGCTTTGGGCATGGACAATTCCCCGTCTTCAGCGTCGAGGCAGGAGCTAAAGGAATTAGTGGAGATGAACTTAGGTTCTACGGCTACCACTGTTGTAAGCTTATTGAAGAAATCGGCATCCGCCACAGCGACATTAGCTAAACGAAAGGAATCCGCTAAAAGCCAAAGATCGATAACGTTCGAGGAACAAGGGCGTGCTGCAAGCACAACAAGTTCCCGTTCCCACAGTGGAGAAGGTGTGCCCGACGTGAACAAGACTGATGGCGAAGACGCGGATGCGTCCGCGTCTGAATCTGAGATTAGTCAAAATGGAGGACATGAGCACACTCGTTTCCTCATGAAGTCTAAAAATGCTATTGCTATTACAAACTTCCTGAAACAGGGACACGACGGCGATGAGGAAGGCGACGAAGGGAAGCTCATCGAAACCGGAACGGATTTGGAATTGGAAGAGGTGGAAGAATATGAAGGGGAGGAGGAAGACGATGACGCTGAAAGGGATGCTTTTGATGCAATGGTTGCCAATCACTTGAAATACTCGAGGGGGATGTCCACGGGTGGTGCACCCAGACGAAGTAGGCTGAACAGAGGAACACAAACTACCAAGTCCATTGAGCCCTCAACATCCGGTTCGCTAAGCCCATGCTCCTCAAGTAACTCATCCTTTGATGTCGAGATTATTTCGAAATCGAAACGAATCACAACTGCATCTTCTGCGGGAGGTGATGCGAGTCACTTAGGCAAGCATGACATGACCACCCCAAGTAACATGAGCATGGCATGGCATGAAGGTGGTCGTCGAAGATCGTATCTCCCTAACAGTTCCAGCTCACTGAATTTACTCAACATGAAGTTCAGTTTGGGAAAGGATTTCGAGTCTGAGGTGAGTATCCGCGTGCCCGCAAAGTCTTCCAATATGCAGTCCTCGTCGTCGTTGGTGCTACCACCTGGAAGTGGAACTGGTGGGAAAACGTTGATGTCGGGGAGCAGTAGACATCACCACCATTCATACTTCCAACACCAACAAAGCAGGGGACAGTTGTCATCTTCGGGTAGTCACGGTCAGGCACAACAAAATCCATATCCGCAGCAGCAGGCAGCACCTTCGACCCTTCAGTCAATGTCAATTTCCGAGCCAACAGAATTACAGAGCTTGTGGAAGGATGTGAGGACAAGGTTGGATGTGCAGGTGGACGAAATGGCAGCCACCGTTCCGGAAGAGAGGGATGTTACTGGAGTGAATAAGGACCTCCACGTGAGGGGAAGTGGAATATTACCAGTTGACCCGATTGCAGGCACTCCACATTCTAATTCGGGAGGAGGTGAGGTGAAGTCCAGACGGAACGAGGAGAGGATTAAGAGATCGTTGCAAAGGCTAAAGAAGATTTTAGAAGATTAGAATAGAACGATGGCATAGATTTTTTTACATTGTCGGTTGCACAATCATTGTACACTCACACACTTCGCGTATGTACTATTCCTCCGTGCCTTTGAAGCACTTCTTATATTCCGAAAAGCGCAAATAATGCAACCACACGCGAAATCGAAATGTGCACTAAACGGTATAGGTTAGTATGTCATGTCACACATGAGAACAAATGGCAATCGAAGATGAATGTGTTTTGCGACAGCGACTATCAATTAAGCCTTTGGAGGTGCACCGTTTTAGTCATAATTATTATACTAGAATAGCGTACATTTATTTTAATGTGAAGATCGCTGTGTGGCGCATTGTTAATCTATATCTTTTCAGTGCTGCATTCATTATCCAGAATCTCTCGATGCTACAATTGAATGCTACAATTGAATGTAGAGAAATGTCTGAATGAATAATGAATACTTTGTGAAGTTGAATGTAAGCTGCAGTTTTCAAATAAAAGTACAGTCATGAAAAGTATTTCTAATTTTGAACCGAGTCGTTAGTAAACTCAGGCTAATCAAGATCGATGCTTACTAATTAGTGATGTGACTAACACTCTGAAGCTGCCCACGTATCTGGGAACAAAGACGACGATTCCTTAAAAATGCAATACTAGTGTGATACTTGCACTGACATCGTACGCTCAAGACTGAACTACGCAAAGGCCCCACAGAAATCTCCCAGTTTACGGAGAGGTATCGCTGGTGTAGCACCTTCTGACAATGACAACGACCAAAAGGAGAGCATATAAAACATATATACATTTCATTCTTATGCATAACGTACCTAACATTGCATCCGAAAGCTTATTTCAGTGAGACGTGCATATGGGATTGGATTGCATCACGCGAGTACTAGATACATATTTTATGCAGACGTTTTCGTATGAGACGCATACGGATATACACAAGAGAGAGTATGTCAGTTGCTGAATATAAAGTTTAGTGCATGGGCATGGGTATTATATTCAAGCGTGGTTGTGTATATCCTTGAGACGAGTTGTTCGGCTCTCTGCTCTTGATTTCGCTCCATCCAATCCACATAAAAGATATTCTTCTGCTCAACGTAAACGTATGGGATGGATATTGATAAAACTCAACAATTTCATTTTATCCCATTTTAACACTCGTCCACTCGATAATTAATTAAATTTTTTATGTATAAACTAATAGCACAGTACAAGTTTAGGGATCCTAATATTACGTACAAATCCTACGTTTTTTAGTAACTTTTGTAAGATTTACAGTTTAATTTGAAAAGTTAAGTGTAAGAAATACCAAACATGAACGCGTTGTTTACTATTTAGTGTAGGGGTTGAAAAAATTAAACTAAAATGTGAAAATGGTTAAAATTTGAGATATTTAGAATATTTTGTGTTGGCGAACACAATAATAAACATTGAACATCTGTGCGACATATATAACAAGGAGGCAGATGCGAGGCAGCTGATTGTTATATTGAGAACGCTTTAAGACATTAAGAATAATTCAACGTCCCTTTTTGTATAAAACCCCCACCCCACCTCCACTGACCCAGGAGTAGATTGGAGGTTGGAGGTTAACTCAGACTTCACTTTCAAACTTGGTGTGTGGTGTGGTAAAATCAATATGAGTGTTACCAGCTTTACTACTAACAACGTTGGTCTTCGACCAGGTGGCGAGAGTCTGGGAGGTGGAGCAAGTTTTAGTAGTAGTTTGAAAAAGGCTCATCTATTAAATTCAACGTCCGGCCTTGGAGTACCTTCAAAATCAGTAGCTAGTGAAATCTCGGGGAGAAATAGTAGCAGTAATGCTGACACCAAGAAAAATAACTCAACACCACCTACAGCACCTACTTCAACGGCAGTAGTTCTGCCGACAATCAAGGTGACGCCCGCACCGCCAACCTCGGGAACGCCTCTCAAAGACAATGCTACAAATTCGGAAACGCCTTCGACCGGAGGAGGGACGCTACCCAAAGCTTATGGTAAAATTGTACTGACCCTTGAGAATGTTCTCTTGCCAGACGAAAAGCTTTCTCCGACGCCATCCTTTTTGGACGGGCTGGAGGAGGAAAGTGAGGTGGACTTGAGGATCATGGGTTGTGAACTAATTACTACGGCGGGTATACTATTAAAACTTCCACAGGTAATAATTGCGAATTATTGGTACTTTTTAATCCGATTAAATTATTATGAATGATGTGTGGATATGTAACAAATTTTAATGTTTCAAGCCAATACATTTTTTAGCGAGAGCAAGTAAAAAAGCAGGATGTTCACTGTTTTCCATACTTTTCAGACTGCAATGGCCACTGGACAAGTACTTTTCCAACGGTTTTACTACTCTAAATCTTTCATTCGCCAACCCATGGAGCCAACAGCGATGGCCTGCATATACCTGGCAAGCAAAATCGAAGAAGCTCCAAGGAGGATAAGGGACGTTGTCAATGTCTTTCATCATATTAAACTTGTTCGTGCTGGAAAGTAAGTTATTTCAGTACTTTACCTTTTGCAATATAATACTTTTGATTCTAATCGATTCCGTCATGTTCTTGAGATTCGCTTGAGATACATATTCCGTAATATCAGTTGAGAACGGTATAACAGAGATTATCGTTGAATTTTAGGCGTTAACGCTAAGACAATAAAACGAACGTCTGTGCACGCCATGCTGGAGGTGGAAACGGTAATGATACCCATTATATTTTTAAATCATGACGGCCCATGTTTTGTACTTGGAATATTCTTTACTAATGTTTTTACTCCTGTTGATATGACTTTTGATCGAGGACTCATCATGGCCAAATGAGTTGGGAGGAAAATAGTGCAAAAACAGAAAGAATAAGAACAATTGTGATTTGCTGTTTTGCTGAAACTCATCATCATCATCGTGTCGTGTACATCAAAAACTCACTGACCCCTCTATCTGCACTTCTTTATCCTTTCATATCATGGTTAAGCCTGTACTACTGCCAATTTTGAGTATGGTGATACAATGCCCTATTTATTCCCAAAAACCAAGAAAGAAGTTCGTCTGTGAGTTTGCTGCTACTTGCTATTTCGCTGTTTATTCTGTAATGCTGCTATTCTATTTTGGTTTAATTATAAAGAATGCTTTACCTTTACAGTTAACTATCTCTAATCCAGTATCTGGAAATCTCTGAATGGTCAAGTTTTTATTTTGTTTGTTTTTCCTATGCAACTTATGGTCATTCAATAGAGTATGCCTGTTTAACCAGCAACACGGAATACAATTCAGAAAATGAATTTGGTTTGAACCTTGAGAACGATTTTCGCTTCCTCTGCTGAATCTACTTGTAGTCCATTTTCAGAGATTTCATGATAATTGGTGTGGGGAGTGCTTATTATTTGTAAAATTGATTTGTTGAAGCTTTACTATTTCATGCTTGGTTATTGTAATGTTATATTTTAATGGTTGTTTTAATTACTCCCTAGGACGGATTAGAGTGTCAGGCACAGGCAGAATTATAAATAATTTGGAAACACCTCAATCAGATTGGAGTTTGTTATACGTGTTTTGTCATCCACTTTAATTTATGTTCGTGCCCTGTGCTGTGATTGACAGTTTTGTGAATTGACTAGATCATTAGTTAATATGTCCGTAGTTGAGGAGTTAGAGAATTTTGCATTAAGTGAGTCGTCAAACTTAAAGTTGTATAACCGAGTGAATGCTGTTGGAAATCTTCCTTTTTCTTGGTGTATTGTGCCTTTTGATATTGTTGTATAACTTTGTACGCTAATTTTATTTCTTGTAATTATCCTATGCTGATTATACTAATTCTGTACAGTCCTATATAGTTAGTAAGATTCTAGACATATTGTGGTATACTGGGAACACCGCTTCACGCTTTGTTACAAACGCTTTGTTACAAACGCTTTGTCGAGCTTCCTGAAGGCACGATGATGATGAGACGGAAAGCTAAACCGAATTATATTTGTGATTTGTACATGTATTTCCAGTTTTCAAAATAGATACTAAATGGCGTGCACAGGATGATCGATGAAGAACTCACATTTGACACAATTCCTGTTAGATTTTGCAATTACTGTTTTGGTTCTTCACAATATTAATATTTTGTTTTCAGACCCATCCAACCAATGATTCTAGATGCGGCGTACATCCGACTGAAAAATGATGTGACTTTAGCAGAGCGACGAGTTCTTAAGGAATTAGGATTCTGTGTCCATGTTAAACATCCGCATAAGGTAAGAATAAGCTGACAGTCAATGATGTTCATGAAATTCTTTGCTATAATTTAATGCGTGAACTAATTCAGTTCTCTAATAAAATCTTTGGTAATTTTGTTGCAGCTCATTGTAATATATCTTCAGCAGTTGACGTACGATAATGACTCAGAGTTTGTACAACTTTCCTGGTAAGATTTTTACTAGATACCACAGCTGATAAATCAAATTAAATGTATTAATATGATAAGAAGACTTTTAATTCGAATAACAACGAAACTGATCTTTTAAATTATAGGAATTACATGTCGGATGCCTTACGATCAAACGTATTCGTCAGGTACACCCCTGAAGCAATAGCCTCCGCGTGTATATACTTGAGTGCCCGTAAACTAAAAATTCCACTACCGAACAGCCCTCATTGGTTTGTAGCTCTCGATACTACGGAAGAGCAAATAATTGATATATGTGAAAACATTTTAGCGCTTTATGAACGTCCTAAAGTAAGTTTACAAATTCAAAACATTATGTTATATCTAATATTGATAATAGGTTGAATGTGTGAAAATTACAAATTCTTCTTTTATAAATTTTAGGTAAATTATGAACAGTTGGAGAAAAAGTTAGAACACCTAATCAAAGTGTACCAGGAATCAAAGCAGAAGTTAAGATCCGCAGTGTCGGCATCATCTGCGGATAAAGCAGCATTGGATACTCCAACATCCGCCAGTCCACATTCCAGACCTGTTTCTCCACAGGGAACTGCATCCGCTGCTAATTCAAGTACATCTACCACCGCTGTTAATAATGGAAAGGAAAAACTAACAGAGGAAAAGGATAGGAAGAAAGAAGAGTCAAATAAAATATCTGGGAAACGTTCTGCACCTGGATCGCCCGAGTAAGTTAAGATGTGTTACCGACACCTATGTTCCCTTTTAATTGGTATAATTGGCCCTTGTAGTTTAAAAAGAGTTACATTTTAATGTTTTTTTTCTTTAGGCCGACAAAACGAGCGCGCAGATCACCGTCTCCTATTGTCTACGATGACAGTCCTAAACGCCATAAGAGTAAGAAGAGGAAGAAGACATCGTAAGTAGATAATTTATCTGTATTATATTTTAAAGTTTTTGATATTAAAAGGCACATAATAGTGAATAATTATTTTGTAACTTGCAGGAGTAGATATCCAAGGTCGTACTCCAGTTCAAGGTCTCGCTCTCGATCACGTTCCAGGGACAGAGAAAGAAAATCTTCAAAGAAGCGATCTCGCAGAGACCGACGGAGCCGAAGTAGATCTTACTCACCTAAGCGTCATCATCACCACAAACATAAATCACACCGTAGGTAGAAGCTTAAATTCTAGAATGAAGCCGTCGGCCTTCACAAACTAAAGTTAGCCGAATGCAATGATTTCTCGTAAATATTTGTTCGTGATCTTTTATGTCACGTTCTCTTTTAATTCTTCTCTCCGACTTAAATCACTTTACAGAAGAGAAAAATTTTACGTTACGAACTATATAAATCATCTTGCGTATTGCCTATTGCTCGAAATAATTAATATTTGCTGTTAATGACAGTTTCGTGGCTGTTCATGTATTGGCCGTTATTCTTTTCTGACAAAACGATAAAACAAAACTTTTATACGATTAGAAGAGTAGATTCAAATATATATCTTTATTGAGTTCTTGAGAGGGTAGAATAAAAATAAATAAAAAGTTTAAAATGCAGATTTCAAATATCGTATCGACCTTGTCGTGTCACATCGTTGCGTTCTTGACTCATAGTCCTTGAACAAAACTTGGATATTCGATATAAACCAAAACTGGTTTTCGATAAAAACTTTCAATTTAGGTGCATATGACAAGGTAAATAAATTTTAAGAATACAAAAAGTACACAATACTTCATTTCTCCTTGCTACTGCGGATCGAAGTCTTCAACAGCTTCGGACTCGTACCCTTGCATCACCCTCTCGGTGTACGTGATCTCTCCAGCTTTCTTTCGTGACTGGTAAATTGCCTCCAATTCGTCATGGCGCTTCTCCCAGTAAGGCTCGTACTTAGCTCCAAACTCTTTCGAGTTGGCCATGTCCGATTTTGTGACGGATACGAAGTCAAGGTGCTTCAGCCATGGGAGATAGTACAGAATAGATACTCGGTATCCTTCTTCTTCTTCAACTGGATTTCCCTAATTTTGCATAAGAAATATAAGCGCATATTTTTAACATCAAAAACAAAATTAAGGATTTACATTTACAATGGCACAAGATGCAATGTTTACGTGGAGAGTTAACGCTATCAGATTTGTTAGATTTTGTAGCTTCGGAATCTCTGTCATGTCTGTTAACGTATTTCCGTGTAAATACAATATCTTCAGGTTTGGCAGTTGCGAAAATGTCTAAAAAGAAAGCAAATCTAATTTAAATTTGAGTCCAGCTCAAGTTTATAACATGATATTTTTAAGATGTACTTCGATTTGACTTACATCCTCATCCAATTTGCTTATCGCATTAAAGGACAGATCGACCCAACAAAGACCAAACGGTCCACCATCCAAGATCTTATACAAAACATTAATCAAGCCGTCCACAGTATCAATCACATTGTAGCTAAGTCGAACACTGGAAGTCTTAAATCGTTCATCGGGCGTTTTTCTCGGAAATCGGAAGTTTCTTTTAGAAGACGGCTGTTCGGCTTCCGTAACGATTTCCTCGATTTTGTTAATCATGCAAAAGGAAAAGTCCAACGGTGGCGCTGATGGAAATATGAACTTATCTTGACCACCTTTCCCCGCAAATCTGTGTTGATCACCGATGATAAGCAATCCCATCCGACGCTCATCGAAGTTTCGATAAGTTCTCATTGGCTCCTCGTCGTCATCTGCTTCTCGTCGTGTTTGCATACGCTTCCGTAAACGACCATCCTCCTTGACTCCCTTCTTCTTTGATCTGCTGGAGTCGGTTTGACCCTTTTCATTCTGTCTAGAGAACTCATCGAGACGCATTCCAGCCTGGATCGCTTTCATCGTTGCGTCCACCAGGATGGGAGGAATTGTGGGCCGGACAGGCACCGCGTTTGCTATCATTTTTGCTTCCATTTTTAGGCTGTGACTTTGATAGCGATCTATTTACGAAAAGAACTTTAGGGAACTTTATTTGAACGAGTTGTGCTTACTTTTGAGCAAATTACAGTTATCTTGCGATACAAAACCTCATTTCACAACTTCACGATTCTCACATTGCGTTAGGGGCAATGTGAGATTCTCCAGTTGAGATATTCTGGAGAAAGTTAAAATGGTTAAAATTATCATTATGCTAATTGGTTTGCTGCCACAAATGTTTCTACGGGCCACGAGGATCAAGCTTTGACTCGAATGAGATAGATTAGAATGACGCCTGTACCACGCATGCTAGTAGGCGCACGTGTATTATCTGCCTTTGCTCATGGTCTTACT
Organism: Heteromurus nitidus; assembly: GCA_034687055.1. Classification (NCBI taxonomy): domain Eukaryota; kingdom Metazoa; phylum Arthropoda; class Collembola; order Entomobryomorpha; family Entomobryidae; genus Heteromurus; species Heteromurus nitidus. Next base: position 700 of record JAQFZW010000044.1, on the reverse strand, counting down.
CCCTTCTCTCTATTCCCAAAACTGATTTTCTAAAAAAAATATTTTGCAGTTTTCTAGCAATACACGCACATCGAACGCACCAATACAAATTCCCCATAAAATGCATCACCCACGGCCATATAAGCAATGGATTAGAATACCTCCACCGTTTCCTAATGTTCCAGGAGCGTTCCATGACATAGACATGAGATGACAAATGACATGATGCATGGGAATAAAAATGATAAATAACAGGGGAAGAAAGCCGTAAACAGCAACCATAAAAGGGAAAATTGCTTTCTAGATATTGCCTGCATAAAGCCTGCATTAGGCAAATTGTTGGCGCAGTGAGGAATCCCTGTCCATTTCACTTTTCATTCGAGCATGTTTTTATATGTGGAAAGTGTTATTATACTTTCTCTCCTTTCTTTCTCCAGCTCAACAAAACTTTCATTGGTTTCGTGCAGTCAATGCGGCTTTCTTTCTCTGAACATCATTTATCATGCTTTTTCAGCTCATTTGTAGGGTTTTATTATTATTATTGGCAGACATGTCTTACGATTGTTGTTGTAAGGGAAGAATTCGGACAAAGGAAAAGTTTGCATGTATTGTATTACACACAAGTAAGAGAGAGAGAGAGCAGATACGAAGGCATTTCGCGATAAGATGAGCCGACTTTGATAACGCTTATCTCAAACACGACTCCCTCAATTGAACTGAT